>JALIZH010012395.1:0-127500 GCA_030522465.1 Rhipicephalus appendiculatus | reverse complement strand
TCAGAGCGCGCTAACTTAACGCGCCCACTCACTAGGACCAAATTCTCGACCAGGATTCCTAGGGCCCTTCTTCCGCTATATTTCGTGTACTAGAGAATATGCACATTGCTAACAACGCCGAAGATAGCCGCACTCTTATTCCTACCACAACCGTTTTTTTACAGCTTGAAATGTTGTGGTCATCTTTTTATTCTAAATGACAGAATGATTTTTTTACAGCCAGAGTGACCAGACGGGCAAAGCTGGGCGATGTTATTCCATATTTTTTACACGGTGTCTGTGTTCACATGGATAACACTAACTGTCGTAGAATGTGAGTGTTCTCGCTATACATTTTCCTTGATTGATGAACAAAGTAGGTGCATTATTACTGATACTGGTGAAACTACGATGAATACGTATTGAATTATAACGGCCGATTCGGAAAAGCCCGCAATTTCTTCGGTGCAGGGTAACTATGTTCTGAAGAGACATCGAGCACACAGCAGGAAATAACCGGACGTTATCCTTCATCTCCACGCTTCGCCTGAGATATCCTTTCGAAACCACACTAGTGATGGTGGTGGCGATAATTATTTACCAGTGCTGGTACAAATTGATCACTCAGGAAAAGTCAACAACAGAGGGAGGCATTTTTAAATAGCAATGCCAACATTGTGTGAGTAGAAGTATAAAGGATATAGAAATATGAAGGAAGCTTTATCAAATTAAATATTATGCATGCTTTACTCCCCAGGGAGCCTTGCTTTGATACGAGGTAGAAATAATAACAATGACACAATAAGACGAAAAAAAAATATGGCTGATCTCTCTGTCAGAGGAATCGCCATAACACGAAAGTGAAACGTCTCTTCACACAGGTAGTTGAGCGTTTATTGTACATTGTTTCACCACAAGGGCGAAGGAATGAATCTCCTATCCTTTACCTCTTCGCTATCTTTCACTCTCCACACCCCATCCCTGTGGCGCCCTGTTGAGGTGTCCTCGTAAGGAGAGACAGTTACGGGGCGGTCACTTTTCTCTTCTTTTCCCTTTTTTAATAACCACTTAGAGAGAATGCTACAGCAAAAAATTGTAATGCCACGAGAAGAACGGCAAGCAGCCCGAAACTCGTAAAGCAGCTCGAGAAAGGACGCACGAAAAGAACATTCACAGGACGAGCGCGAACTAACAACTGTCACAGCGCGATACTTAAAGCGTTTTGCTCAAACACAAATGACGCAGCAAACGAACGCACAAGCATACTATGGACGAGCGCGAACGAACAACTGTCACAATTGTTACTTCTTTGTATGTGAGCAGCGCTTCTTTCGCAAAAGTGACATCCGCAGCGAGTGAAGCGAACTTTGTGCTCTCTGTAACCTCAAAGCACATTTTCGGTGAAAACACAAGAGGCACAAACCGCCCCAATCACGAGATAGGTACGCGCGCACGAGTGACTACGCCCTGGAGAGGCGCGCTCGCATCGCAACGCGTGGGGCGACAACCTTGACAGCGCACCGTGCGCGCCCGTCGCGCCATCTCGCTAGTGATGACAAAAACACACTAAGGTTACCGAGCTCTGAGTACCGCCATACAGCAAAAGGTTTATATAAATTGCTTGCCGTTAGTAAGCGGAGGAACGTACGTTCTGTGACCCGAGTCGATTCGTGCCGCGCGCTGCGGAGCGAGGGGTCGTAGGCTTGACTCCCGATGACAAAACTTTTTCTTCTTGTTTTTTCTTTCCCCTCTGTTTGTGTATATTTTGTAACGTCATATCCATGACGGAAATACGTCAGTGGAGCCGATGCAGACTCCGGCATACAACACTTTCGTGTTAAAAAAAGTGGGCGAGGGAAGTGAGGAGAAGTTCGTAGTGGCTAGCGTAAAAATAGTTAGTTCGTTTGGAAGAAACTTTCTCGTTACGCATCTCGCACCATGCTATGTAAGAGCTGCAGGCGTATTTTTTGACATCTGCTTTGTTCATGAAGACAACACATTCGTGTACGTTTGGTTTTGAAATTCGCAAATTCGCAAATTTTCTTTCCTTCTGCAGGTTCAAGTTGTGATGAGAACGGGCAAACAAGTCCCTGTAGTGGAGGTGAGTTTGTACTTCCAACTATGTGTTGATGTATGGAACCTTGGTTTTGCACGCCAATATTATGCAAACGCGTGTACTCACAAACACTCTGCTGGATTACATATTGAGCATGCGTCCCGAAAATAAGAGAAATGAGGACTGTGCACATGTAAAATGTGGATTTACAATGTGCAATTCTGCATGTCGTCGAACATGGCGTAGTGCAAAAAAAACAAAAAACAAAACAAAACATAACATGGTTGATCTCTCCGTCGTAGGAATCAGTACAACACGAAAATGAAGAGTGTCCTTACAGAAGTAGTTGAATGTTTGGTGTACATTGAACAGAGCTTGCGCAATGTATATTATTGTTTGGCAGCTATAACACAGTGCAGCGTGGATGCACCCATGCACGTTGACGCTTGGTGCTACATGACCGTCCCGGCGGCTCACGTCCATGGTCAATGATTAAACAAACCCTTTTGGTAGCAGTGGCAGTTAAAGGTGAGAGCGTAATCAGAGAATGCGGTGCGACAGCCAGAGGAGCGTCGCCGATTCGACGCAGACCTTGAGCTAAGGTCACCTACCCGCAAATGTTGAAGCTATTGAACGCCACAGCCGGACTAGAGGGAAACGAAACGCGCGTCGTGTGTCCCCTGTAGCCCAGCCGCAATTTTTCTCGGTGCGGGGGAACGCCACTCGAGACCGGCGCGTCGCCTAGCTATTTGGATATGGATGCATGCTATGAGTGAGACCGATGCTTGAGCTAAGAAGGGTGGCGGCTTGGACTAGTTGGTAGGTCATGACGATTGTTATAGCGCGAACTCAGGACAAGGACAAAATGTACACGACGACGAAAGCTAACTTCCAACTAGGTTTATTGTGCAGAACACGAAAATTTATAGGTGACAAAAACCATGTGACAAAAGATGAGCAATGCAAAAGAAGATGAGCAAGACAAAAATTCAAACAAAAAAAATGCCCCCACCTCCCCGAAGGGAATCGTGAGGAAATGCGAATGCATTTCTTGCGCCGAGAGAGGCGTGAATTAATGACGAGACGAGGATTTGTACCGTAACCATTTATTTACACATTCATCATGCCCTTGAGAGGCGCCCAGCCAGCGAACGGTCGAGAGTGAGGCGCGAGCGGACGGGAGAGTGGGGCGCAGGGAGGAGAGAGAGCGAACGGAGAGAGAAGGAGCGGCGAAGCACTGCACCTACCCTCTCCTACACTCTCTCGCACCACATGCTCCGGTTGCTAGAGGCGAGGATAAGCGTGCGCGCCCGCAGCTGTTGCTATGGGAGAGGGAGTGAGAGTGGAGAGATAACACCTGCCGGCGCGCGGACACCGCCGCGGACAACGCCGGATGCCTGACGTAGCCCGACTAAGAAATGCATTCGCATTTAAAACTAGCAGTTGCTCCGTGTACGAATACAATCGATGAGCGAAGCTCCTGAGACTTGGGACGCACGCGGCGTTCGGCGCGCGCGGTGTTTCATTGTCCAGGCAACGGACCAACCGCTGGGCGGACGACAGGGTGAAGCGATGGTTTCGCGCGTTCGCCGGTTTGAGGGGGAGAGGGCAGAGTCGAAGAAAGAGGGAGAGAGACACTATTCTGCCTCCGTTTCTCCGTTTCGCATGGGTTCGTATTCTCGCGCTTTGCGCATCGTGCAGACGCCATCCGCGTTCCAGCGCTCATAAAGCTCATTTATCCTCCCGCGTGAGGGGGGAGACGCCACAGCTAGCACCGTGCCAGGGAGCTTCAACGGCGACGGTGGGGTGCCAGCCTAAGGAGCTTCGCTCCTAAAAACATACCAATAAAGATACCTAAGGAAACATTCAGGAAAACAAAACAAAACAAAAAAAAAACCGTTCACTAGTTCCGCGCGCCGACACTTTCCAGAAACCTTAATTCCTTCTCGGAGAGAGACAAGGAAGGCTTGCTCACGCAAGAGACGTGTTCACGTGCCATCTACGCAGCCTCGACGACAATTCGGCTGCGGTCATCTGTGTGTTTATTCAGCGTCACTGCGTCCTCGAAAAGAGGCGCACAGTTGCAGGCAGTACAATTCTCTGCAAGAAACCCATCTTTCCTGTTTCTAACATTGTTAGCCTGCTCCCTTAGCGGTCCTTTAGACACCTTCCGATCTGTCCGACATAACATGCACCACAGGAAAGGGGAACCCTAGAGACCACTTCCCGCGAGCATTGCACTTACCTATTCCTATGTTTGATGTTACATTCAGCAGATGACTGATTCTTGAGGGGGGCTTGTTGATTAATTCAGACTTGTTAATTTGAACGGTGCAAAAAACAGCGCACGAACACCGGCACGTTTCCCAATTTTCTTGAGTCTGTGAGATATCCGTTGTTTGTACGGAACAACGGCTATCTTTTCCCGTTCTTTTGTCGTGCCGCCCGGAGTTTGTCCTTTCGTCTGCTCTGCCTTACTAGTCCGGAAAATTGACTTTGCGATACACGCGATGAACGCTTCTAGAAAGCCTGAAGCCATAAGTCCGGACACTTGAGCTTTAAAACTAGCAGAAATAATGTAATGACACGACCTGTTCAAAGCATTCACAAGGCAGGTACGTGCTATGCCTCGCTTCACTAGCTTGCTGTGGGCGGAAGAAAAAAAAAGCAATAGGGTCAGTTTGCAACGTTTTCGGTCAGCATAGGGTCAGTTTGCAACGCAGCTTCAAACAGAAACGCTACCCGTAAAGACCTGGTTAAGCAGCAAAGGCATTTTTGTATCTTCAATTAATTGTCGCCTCTGCGAGGTTCCAGAAACTATAAAACATTGTTTCATCAGCTGTAAAGACGCCATCCTCTTTCGGGACGTCCTTCAAAGGGCTTTTAAAAAACAAATTAATTTAAATTCTCATAGCATGCGTTATCTCGCGCCACCCAAAAGCAATTCTATGCCTGTTGACATGCTCCTACTAATGGGAATAATGCACAGTTTATGGAAAACTCGCATGTTAGACAGACACGCGAACCAATTGTATCATCACGGTTGCATTTTATATAAATGGCTCTAGAGCTACAAGACTTTTATCGAGAGCTAGAGTTGCCAGCCGGACTGGTATCCCCTGTTCATGAAATGCACTGCTCTGATTCCCTTTTAGATGACGGTGCTATTCGAAACCTTGCTATTTGAAACTTCGTTCTGTGCAAAGCCTGATGTACGCTTGTAGAGGCCCCCTTGAGCATTTTGTTCGCTGGGATGTATATCACGCACATCTGTAGTAAATACAATGAAAGAAAAATAAAGCGCCGGCCTAGCTCAATGGTAGAGTGCTCGGCTGCCACGCAGATGGCCCAGGTTCGATTCCCATGCTGTCATAGGTATTTTTTATTTATTTAGTTTTTTCTTATTTCGCGCGATAGTGGTTACGGACACCGGCGGCGGACAACTACGGCCCAAAAACGGCCCTTGTTGTGACGACCCATTTTCTGCGCATGGTGTGTTAAATGCCTGTGTCTGAGCTGTCTTTGCATCCTGATTATCTGTCTCCTCGAGGCATGTGCGCCACGGTATCAATGGCGATTTTGTTGTTTTTTGAAAATGCGTTCATGTGACTGTCGTGTGCAAAGCAGGTATATACATATGCAAAGGACGAAGGAAATAGTCTATTGTTGTTAGTCGCGCATGTGTGTGTACATCTCTTCCTCTTGTACGTGTGCTTTTGAGCGCTAATTTCGTACAAGTATGACCAACCAACAAACCCGCATCGCCACCCTTGTTGTGATCTCATAAAAGCTTTCGCTGTAAAAAAATTGAAGGACACTTTGTACATTCCAAAGCGTGTTCGGCGAAAGCGTGTGGCCATTCCATTGACTATCCCATGTCTTTCTTCTTTTACACTCTCAGTGGGATGACACACAAACGGAATGTGTGCGTGTTTTCTTTTTAATTTTTTACCGCGAATCGCAGTGAGACGCGAGACTAATCTTCCTCCGTTCGCATGCATTCGTATTTTCTCGCGCTTTGCGCAACGCGCAAACGCCATCCGCGTTCCAGCGCTTAAAATGACGGACCCTTTGTCAATTCCAAAGTGTGTTCCGTGAACGCCTGTGTCCAGTGAGACGGCGTCGGTCAGAAATGATTGCAAAGGGCTGGGCACCGCGACGCTACGCAAGCAAAGCGCGAGCGCTGTAGAGTCCTACGCGACCGGCGTCCGTTTGCGCACCCCGGCGGCCACCTGGCTCCGTGCCAGGTAGGCCGCCGGGGTGCGCACACGAAACATTTAAACCAACACACGAAACATTTAATGAAGAATTAAAGTGAAGACTATATATGTACACAAAATTACAATTAGTAAAAAGTTCACTGCGCACGGTAAACCACTCATAATTACAACCAAAACGTAAGCTCAATGATCTAAACTAGATAGTCTAGCTCTAACGCGGCTGAGCGGCCGAGCGGAAAAGAACCCGAGTTCAGTCTGACCAAAACACGGATGCTTGACTGGTCGAGGTGACGTGGGCTGGCTGGCGACGACGATAGAGCGGCGGCTGGTGGGCGAGACGTTGAGATGCCAGGGGCAGACAGGGACACGGACGGACGGACGGATGGACGGACGGACGTGAGCATGACACATTAAAGGCTTTCGCCTTAAAAAAGGCACACAGCGCTTCGCGAACGCAAGAGGCAAATCTCGTAGATTGAGCCGTGAAACACGAAGGTAGAGTGAACCGTTTTGAGGGGGGCCGAACAACAGCGCCCGCGCCTGCTTTGGTATGAGGCGCCGCGTGTGGAAAATACTGCGGTTGCGCTACGGTCGACGTGGATAGGGTTGCGTTGTGCGGCTGTGAGGCACGCGCTTCTCGCCAAGCGTTCTTCTGGGACGTGGACCCTGCATGGCAGGGACGCCGATGCTCTCTATAATGCTCTTGCTCTCTATAATGCAACACGCGCAAATGAAGGAACGCGCGTCCCCCCCTCTAGCCCGCTAGCCATAACAGTAGGATTATTAACAGCTAGAATGTACGGAACACGCCACTTGTACTCGGTTACGAAGCACTGCGTCAATCACGCGTTTCAACGAAGAACTAGTCATCCGAACCTAAGCAATCCGTCCGGGCACACAGCCTATACCCCTAAGGTCCCTAGATAAGTTTTATCTAGGGACCTTAGGGTCCCTGGATAAAACATTTTTTTCTAAGTTCCCAGATAAGATTTATCTAGGGACCTTATATACCCCTCGATCACAGCGCCCTCCCTTCTGTCGATGTCCGGCGCCTCACTTTTAGCAGCCTCGTTCGGCCCACTCAAAACGGTTCTAGTACACTCTAATGAAGGTGTTCCGCTTCCCGCTGGCATCTCTCGCTACACGAACGCACTCATTCGCGCGAAATTCACCCGTCAACGTCGTTGCCTTTCTGCGGCGCTTATCGCAGCACTTTATCATAGCGCAGTTATCGTTAGTGTCACGATGCAGTACTTCCTCGTTCTTAGACGGCGACACTGCCTCCGCCAACCAATAGCACTGCGAGAGAGAGAAGGTGTGAGATATATAATGGGCGTTTGTAAAGCCCCCTTGATATATGTAAAATTGATAATAAATAAATCAAAGGAACTCACAGGGTGGTTCCTACATTCGCCTAAACGATTGGAAGGCGAAAAGCATCTTATTTTTCTTGCCTGTCGATGTATTGATCCTGCCCCGCCACCATTGGAAAGCTGTCTGCACCTAAGGTAGTTTCCCACTGCTCACAGGATCGGAGGCACCTCATTTGGTTTTGCACTCCCTTTGGGATCGGTCCCACCATTGACCAAGCTACGATGTAATGTTAGGACGTCATCATTTGTCGTTACATCACGTTATTATGTAACTATGACGTCATGAGGGCGTCACAAATTTTGGCAATCTGTGACATCATGACGACGCCGTACGGTGACGTCATGACGTGATGATGGTAATTTTTTGCGTTACTCGTGTTGACACTGCCGACGCCAGACGCCAGTCAATTTTCGCGCTTGATGAGGTATCTAAGGCTTTCGCCTTGAAATTTTAGGTATCGCAGTATGTAGAGCACCCGGCGCCCATTGTTGTGCACCGAGAGGGCCTGGGTTTGGCTCCCACGCCATCTGCACCAACGGAACTGTTTCTTCTAAGTTTTTGTTTGGCACCTGTTCGAGTGCATTTTAAAGGCGTCATTTCCGTGACGGAAATGAACTCAGTGAAGGTTGGGTGGACTGTGGCATAAAGCAGTTTCGTGTGAAAAAAAGGAAGCCCAGGTAAAAGCGTATATGTGCGGTCCGTTCACAATAGCAGCATTAAGTAAAGCAAAAATTATATAAAAGTGATCAAGTATAGCCTAATGTCTTGACAGATGCAGAACATAATAAACTTATTTAGAAATTCAACGTAACGCGGGAATCGAACCCGTGACCTTAGAACGGAAACCCGGTGCTGTAACCATTATATCATAAACGCAGGCGTCATTGAGAGAATGCGGAAGACACTTATTTGTATACTCGACCAACTGCGGATACAGTCATATTAGCATTTCGCTCACGGAGCTCATGTACTGCTGTGTTGGTAAGGCAGTAGCTTACAGCCGGATGAGTGAAAGTGATAAGGGATAATTGGAAAGATAGTGACGGACAGCGAAGGGCCACGGTGCCCAGTGCAAGATGGACATTGTAAAGGGGTCAAATCGCCGAATGCTTGGAAAAGGGTAAGTTGCGTGTGGAAAAAAAATGTACTCAGCAAAAGAGGAATGTCAGGGTACGTTAAAGAATTGAGGATAGGGTAGTGAGTACCGGACGTGTCGGAGGACACGGTAGAACAAAAAGTAGTTCATAGCGTGGTAAGCATGTGACTGAACTTGAGAATTTCGGTGGCCTAGATTTCACAAGCCTTCCCCGGGTGTCGTCGGCGTTGAAGTGTCGACCGGGCCTGACAAGCTTGCTTTTCGTTAGGAGCGCAAGCACACATCGCGAAAAAGTTGGAGTCGAGAGTAGAGAAACAAATTCATCGGGTGACTCGATACACAAAAGTGGAAACTGTGCTGTTACCACTTGCCCGTGTTCGGCATGTGACGTCAGAACAGATACCTGGGTGACAACTGCGTGCGTAAATGGGCCTCTGCCGAACGTTCATTGAGAGCTGTGGCGAAGCGGTAGTCATCGAAGTGGTCGATCCACGCCGGCCACTCTGACGTTTTGTCGATGTCCAGCGGTGGTGGCTGCTGGAGCACCGGGATTACCGTTGCGGGCTTGTCTGCCATTTTGTGGGTATGCTGCCGTCCACGCCTCAGCGAGAGAGTTGGCCGGTACACACTTCTGAGACCATGTCGTGGCACTGCATAGTAGCGCGACACGTATGCGTGTCGCAATAAACAGTCGACGAGCTGCGCTCTCGGTGACGATAGCAAAACCCCCTCCTCTTTATTGTGCTCGTCGATAATATACACCCCGGGGGACATCACGTGGTAAAGGTAGCTTGGCGCACGCCGTTGTCGCCCAGCTATCTGTTCTGACGTCACACGCCGAACACGGGCAAGCGGTAACAGCACAGAAACCAGAGTAATGAAACTAGCAGATATGCATTTCAAATCAATTTGGGGCTTTCGACGTGATACCAGTAGGATAAATGGACATTAGTGGCAGAAATTAGGACAAGGCCCGGAAAGAAATTCGCTGACACTTCACAGGAATACGTTTAACAGAGTCTAACGAAAACTAATTTCGATGTGAACAAAAAGATTGCATAGCGATCATAAGTTCGAAAGCGAAGACGTTGGTCAGGCAGCCGCGCAGAGCTGGCGAGTCTAGATCTGAAGGCTTCCCTTAAGGATGTGTAGCTAACATGAGAAGTACCGGCTGGAGCACAAGCAACCATATGAGTACCGCAGAGAAGCATTGTTATTGCAGATGCTATGACGGCAAGATGGATCAGAAACTCACGCCTCCCAGAATTTCCCGATATAACTGAAGCATCGGCGAAGCCATAGCAAAATGTTTAATAAGGAATTTCAGTAACAAAACTGCAGAAGTACCGTTTACGCAAGCCTGTGGTGACGCGGTGGTTAACTGTGTAGTACTGGAATCGTCGCGCTTTCTGAATAACCAATGAACGGAGCAAACACGATCGCGGCGTAACTACAGGACCGATGTACTGTACGAAGGCGCTTGTGTAAGTATTTAGGCAGAGTAATTTATCTCTTGTAAGAAAAACTTGCATTGTTTCTGCTGTGCGCCACGGGCGCTACAGACACGAGAGATTTTGTATCATCGACTGACATCTGGCAGTTGTCATTATCACGGAAGTAGCGTAAGTTGTCCAAAAATGCGCCGCACCTGTCGTGGCTGTTGAGCGCGCATTTATGCTTGCCCGAGAACACGTTACGTCAGATATGCTGCGTCAGCACAAAGGAGGAAGATCTAGGGCACGAAATGGCCATTTAATATTAACATTCAACAAAAACATTTATAACCATTATTCGCGTGCAGGAATGAAAGTTCTGATAATTAATGAATGACCAGCTTGCAGTAAAAAACAAGTTTTCTGATATCTTTTTGGCCTTCCAGGTACGAAGCTCCTTCCTGAAGCTAATAACCTAAAGGGCGCCGTGCAGGTATTGTATACTGATGATTCACTGATATATAGGAATAATAATATAATGATATCTGGGGTTTAACGTCCCAAAACCACAACATGATTATAAGAGACGCCGTAGTGGAGGGCTCCGGAAATTTCGACCATCTGGTGTTCTTTAACGTGCACTGACATCGCACAGTACACGGGCCTCTACCATTTCGCCTCCATCGAAATGCGACCGCCGCGGCCGGGATCGAACCCGCGACCTTCGGGTCAGCAGCCGAGCACCCTAACCGCTATACCACCGCGGCGGACGTTATATATAGGAATAAAAGCAGTACACAGGCGGTACATTCTTCCATGAAAAATGAGCTTCGTAATTTCTAAGGTGACGGTATTGTCACTGCAGATTTGTTAAAAAGCGTTGGCAAATATAGACACCCGTAAAGTTTGGTATTTCTTTTAGCGGAACTCTGCGGAAAAGAGTCATATCAAAGGACACGTACCGAAAGCTCATAAAATCCTCTACAAGAAGGACGCTGTTCAATGGACGCTGTCCAATCACTACGAGAACTACGCTGTTAGATCAATTAAAATGAGTTTTAGAGAAAGTAAACCATGTATTCTATCGTATGACAAAAACTAAGGTCGTCGACTTTAGCTGGAGGTTACAAATCACAATGCCATATCGTACAAAAATTAATAGAAAAAAATCACGTGGATATCAAGTAAGGGTGAGTGGGCCAAGCAGCATGAAATAATCTTGATTCACGTGATAATGTCGAAGAGCGTTTTCTTGCAAGTAGTTCAGTTTTGTTTTAGGTATAGAACAGAATGGTTCAGTGGCTGGAAGCTCTAATTTACCGTAACTGTAAAAAAGCACCGAATGGCACAAACTCGATAGGATATTTATGGGGACGCCGACCATTACTACTACTACGGCACAGGGGCTAGACTAATACAGCTTCGCTGTAAAAAGTAAAATTCTTATACGTCTGTGTAAAGCAGGGGTCTCAAACTCACATCAGGTACCGGGCTGCAATCACGAATTTAATCCCGCAGAGTGCCGGGACTGCAAAAAGTTGGAAATCGGAGGGGCGGGGGGGGGAGGGGGGGTCAGTTTGAACAAAACGAAACCTAGCATTTGAAAGAAGGCCTTTCCCATATCTTGTATATGGATCATTTGTGGCATGTATTTGACGTTATGATTCAGGAACATATATTGATTCCGATCTCCACAATAACTAAAATTTGAACTCAAGTGTAGAGTTCTTGTTCCGCGGTGCTGTTTCAAGAACAGGTAACCGCATGGGGTGCCCTCACGAAAAAAAAAATGCTTAAGACCAAACACGTGTGTGTAGCTTACCCGAACAAAACGTTATTATTCACGATAGGCGAGAATATAATACGAGCACCATTTAGTAATGTCACAAACAGCCGCAAAGTCATAAAAAGTCACAGTGTCACCGCAAGGGTGAAGCAATGAATGCGATAGCAAAAAATTGTAATGTTATACGAAGTGAGGCTGGCAGCTAACTCTTTTTTGGATCCGATCTCATGCAACTCTAGAAAACGCTTGTTTAAGAGAATTCTCTTCGCGTTGAGAGCGCAGCACGTAGAAGCGTACGCCGGCCCGGCCGCCGAGAAGGGGAGATGAGAAGGGGAGATAACGCGCGCGCCCGTGCCCGCGCTCGTAAAATCGAACGTCGCCCCCCCCCCCCCCCCCCCGCCTGTTGTCGGCCTCCGAGAAGGGGAGATAACGCGCGCGCCCCCGCTCGTAAAATCGAAGGTCGCTCGAGGGACCCCCCCCCCCCCCCCTCGCGTCTTTTCACGCTCACGAACAACGGGCGGGCCCGGTTATATATATACATATACATATACGGCAAATGACGCCGACGCGGACGCCGACGCCGACGGCGAAAACCAGCCGCGAGTGTCCATATAATTGCTATCGCAATAAAAGTATAGGACGATGACTGTCATGTCACCACGGGCCGTTAGCGAAAAGTCGGCGGGCCGCATGCGGCAAGCGGTCCGCGTGTTTGAGACCCCTGGTGTAAAGAAATCATCCCATCTTGCTTCTTGGGCGCAGTACGATATGAATCTTGCTTGCGTTCTCTAAGTCACAAATTTGTAGCCGCAAGAAGCTACGTACTGTTTACATAGACGGGTACCTGGGAAGGAAGAGAGGTTCCGTTCATATGACTGAAGCGCGGCAGCCGATTACCTGCCCGACGAGAAAAATAATCATCCTTATGTTCTCGGCGACGTTGTTCGTCGGCAGGATTGCTGGCCGTCCGCCTCATGGCATCGGCATCAGTGTAGAGTGCGCGCACTTTGTTGCAGACTTGCATACATTGACATTTGACGTGGAAATGCCCCTGTATGTCAATATCGTGACTGACTATAGGTGCCTAACGTTCCGAATTCTGGTCAACATATGAGGTGCGCGCATGTAGAGACAAAACATACCTACAGCAGATGATAGAAAAGAAACTACGTCATGTGTCACAGAGCCTTCAAAAAGTTCTAAACACGTAAAAATATTTTACATGCGAAGCATCTTATAGCGGGGGCATGTACCGCGGCGTTGTCGGCGTCCGTACCCGCACTGCGCATGCGCAACTCTCCTCCTTCCCTCTCTCCAACAGCTACGCGTTACTCTCTCCACTTCTCTCCTACCACCTGCTTGCGCTTCTCCTGCGTTCTCGCTTCTGCTCTCGCGGCGCATGCGCTACTCTCCTCCTCTAGTCTCCTCTCCTTCAAGTGTGAATATAAAGCGGGTAGAGCGCTCCTCCTCTCCCGCGCTGCGGCCGCGCACTCTCCTCCTTTACGGGGGCGTTTACGCAGGCGTTCGGTCGCCTTCTCTCCTCTCCTCCCCCCGCGCTGCAGCCTGTAAGCCCACTCCATCCTCTCCCTCCCCCATTTCATGTAACCGCGTGCGCTCGGTCGAGGAAGTATTTAGATTCCAAGCATCTCATAGCGAGCTTGATCTGGTGGCGTCCGCGCTCCATTGCGCATGCGCCAACTCTCCCCCCTCTCCTCTCCTACGCTCCCCCCTCTCTCTCTAGGCATCCCTACCCGCGGCGTCCACATCCCCCCACAAGGGTTTAAGATTGGGCGAGTTGGTTCGTCGTATTTGAACTGGTACAGCGCATTATGGTAAAGAAAAAACGGCCGAGCAGATCGACACAAGAAAATCAATACTGCTTTGTATGCTTGCGCAAGGCTACATATTTGATGCAATTTGCGAATAAAGCTCTGTTGGAAGTTAGCGCTCTGTCCTCTTGTGTCGATCTGCTCGGCCGTTTTTTCTTTACCATAATGCGCTATACCAGTTCAAAAGTCCACATCCCCACTGCGCATGTGCATCCCCTCCCGCTCTCTCTGCTCTCCTACGCCCCACTCCCTCTCTAGGCATCCCTCCCGCGGCGTTCACAACACCATTGCGCATGCGCGTCCCTTCCCCCCTCTCTCTCCTCTCCTACGCTCCCCCCTTCTCCCGTCTCGCAACGCCGACGCAGGCCGCGTCTGCTAGCGAGTTTCTTGGTTGAAAAAACCGACTGCTCGTGCTGCATAACCGTTCACTGGCCACCCCGTATATATGGCACTGGATCTTGACCTGCAAGGTAGTGCCGGTGGGAGATTTCTCCTGTGCATTGTTGAACAATAAAAATTCGCAGCGTGCGCGTTAACTAAAGGCCCACTGCGGGTCTCTGTGTCCAATCAGAGTCTTCTGTCTCTCATTGCCCATTAGCAGCGATTGGCATGTTCCAGTAGAAAACACTGGTCCATCACTGCGTGCTTTGGGCCTCGCCAGGTTTCTCTTCTGCGCAACGCCGCGATGAGCGCCAGCGTCAACGCCGCCGCCAGTGTAAGCGTCAGCGCCCGCTGCTTCGCATCTACACATGGTTCCCTTTAGCGGGAGATGGTGTTGTAGCGAAGCTTTGGAACTATACAGTGGGTCGTCCTCTCCAGCGCCTTCTAGTGGGTCGCCCTCTTCGAAGAGAAAGAGCAGCTCGTGCTGAGAGACGGTCCCCACCTTGACTGTCGCTGTCGTGCATCGTCGCCGAGTGCCCGCCAATAAACGTCTTAACAATTTGGTGGAGAGTGCCTGTGCCCTTAAAACAACTTCGGTCCGCATTCGATGCCCTTGGAGATTCGATCCCGTACCGTTCCTAGTGAAAAAAATTCGTATGTACGGAAGATATGGATCCGTACATACGGAATTATGGTATTACGGAGGCGCATGGTACGGATCCGCATAATCCATATATATATGGATTATACGGATCCGTATCCTCCGTATATACGGCTTCCATTTATACGGAAATATGGTATTATGGATGCCATAATACCATAGTGATTTTGGTTTAGCGAGTCCATACAATGCAGACAAGGTCTTCCATTAAGTCAGAACTTGTTGGAGGACAGCTTAATCGAGAGATCAAAGTAAACTGAATAATATTTATTCTGCACATGTACGCGCAGAATAAGCCTAAACGATGTGCACTGTCAGATGACAACACCCTCGCATGCACCACGCAGAATAACCACAAACAATGCGCACAAGGCCTGGCATTCACACTGGCAATAAAACTGAACCTTTATTCTGCACGCGTACTTACGTATGCAGAATAAGTACAAACAATGTGCACTGTATGCGAGACGACACGACACCACTGTACTGGCACGCACCACCACACACGCACTTCTTCACGTCTGCCACCACTGACCATGCTCAATATTATGAGGATGTTGAAACAGCAGAATCTCTCACACATGTCCTGCCGTTGCGAGGTAATCGCATTGACCCGCCATCCTTAACTGCAATGAAGGCATGGCATTCTCACTGGCGGGTAAACCTTTGAAGCTGTAATGCCAAGCAAGCGGGAAACGTGGTGGAGCAAGCAAAGTCCATGGTGACACAAAAAATAGGTGGTTCTCCGATGTAACTAGAGTTGTGGCAGGTCGCGTCATGCACCTTCGGGTTCCCATGGTGTTACGAGATCCTGCAGATTTAAACCTTTCCTACAGGCGCGCGCGCGCACACAAACACACACACACACACACACACACACACACACACACACACACACACACACACACACACACACACACACACACACACACACACACACACACACACACACACACACACACACACACAGACACACACACAAACACACACACACACACACACAAACACACACACACACACACACACACACACACACGCACACACACACACACCTGTCACCGTTTAGTTGCAATGTAGGCAACAGCTAGCCGACGGGCGCCTATTCACTGCCGCACAACCACAGGACATCCAACGCCTAGCTGGTTGCGAAGGGCAGGGCAGCCGCTTCAGCACTGGCGTTCCAGGTATCCGCATAAACTTGTAGGAGAGGCACGCGCAGGTCCGAGTGATGGCAATGAGGTAAGCACAGAAACCGTGGTTGCTGTCACCAGTGTTCGCCCAGACCAGGCCTGAGCAAGACACCAACTGTCACTGAAGGGTCGAGATAACTTGTTCCGTGATGTGGCTTCATGTTAGGGGCACAAGTGTGGGAGATGAGCAGGCGCTAGAGGCTGAGCTCACTTGGCAGCAGCCTTGCCCGGCTGCGTCTAGCCACGCTTAGTCATGGCCATAGCCTATCGTACGTCGATGAAGCTTTTGTTTGCTCTGTGCGATGGCTACAAAAGCTTACGGGTATATCAGTAAAGAATCGCAGCAGCAAGGAAACGTCGCAAGCGCAATTGCTTAGACGCGGTAGCGTGCGATACACTGGCAGGAGCACCTCAAGCCACGAAAGACAAGCCCAACGTAGGTGGCGGCGCGCCGCGGTGGAATGTAGCGTAATAACATGGTGGGTGAGAGGGAAAGACGACGGTCGTCGCGCCGAGGGAGTGTTTGACGGGCACAGGGAGGGAGGCCCCTCCCTCTTAGGTGACAAGAGGGAAAAGGGGGCGCCCCCCCCCCCCCCCGTGCGCTCGCCTATGGTCATGGGTTCAGGTAGAACAACATGCTTTCAGTATACTACTTATTGCCACGTCCGCCTCGTTGGAACAGTGGCTATGGTGCCGCATACGTCCGTACAAAATCCATATATTTTTTACGGAAAATATGTGGAATCTGTATGTTTTCCGTATGACGGCATGCGGATTTTTTCAGTTAGGGAACTGTGTTTCTACTTTCGGCGCTTCATTCGAAACTTCGCGACTGTCGTATTGCCGCTGACGAAGCTCCTCGGAAGTAACAGGCCTCTCCATTCGTGGTCGTAAAAGTGCGACGACGCTTTCGCAACGCTCCGTCGTTTGTTGACGTCGCCTCCCATACTACGCCACTACGACCCTACGGCCCCTACAGAGGTACATACGGACGCCAGTGGTGTTGGCCTCGGCGCTGTCCTTGCGCAGCGCAAACCAGGGTTCCCGGAATGTGTCGTGGCGTATGCAAGCCGTAGGCTTACAAAAGCTGAGACCAATTACACCGTCACGGAGAAAGAATGCCCGGAAATCATCTGGGCCCTTACGAAGTTCCGACCTTATTTGTATGGTCGCCCATTTGATGTCGTCACCGACCATCACGCACAGTGATGGTTGTCGTCATTGAAGGATCCCTCAGGCCGTCTCGCCCGTTGGGCACTTCGCCTGCAAGACTACGACATCCGCGTGCTGTACCGCAACGGACGCCAGCATGCTGACGCCGACGCCCTGTCGCGCACTCCCTTGCCTGACGACAATGCCCACAGCTCAGCGTCGCACCTTGCCGTTTCTTCCATCGACCTTCATACCATCGCTGCCGAACAGCGCAAAGATCAATGGATTGCCTCCCTGATAGACTTGCTGACTGATCCATCGGCACACCATCCACTCGCGCGTTGCGTCGTCAAACCCACCATTTCGCCGTTCGCGACGACCTCCTCCACCGACGAAATTACAACACTCACGGCCGCCAGTGGCTACTAGTCATAACCCGCAGTCTGCGCTCTGACATATGCGAGTCGTTCCACTCTGATCCGCAATGTGCGCACTCCGGGGTATCGAAGACTTACCACCACATTTGCCAACGGTACTTTTGGCGAGGGATGTACCGCTACGTACACAAATTCGTTCGCTCCTGCATTGATTGTAAGCGCCGCAAAACTTCAACGCACCTCTCGCCGGCAGGTCTGCAACCTCTACCTTGCCCTGACCGGCCGTTTGGGCGCGTTGGTATCGATTTGTATGGGCCACTTCCACTAACGTCGGCTGGTAACCGCTGGGCCATCGTCGCTCTAGACCACCTCATGCGATACGCCGAAACCGCCGCCCTCCCCGCGGCTACAGCGCGCGATGTGGCCTCCTTCCTGCTCCAACGATTCATGCTGCGTCACGGTCCACCCCAGGAACTGCTCAGTGATCGAGGCCGTGTTTTCCTGTCCGAAGTTGTCGAAGCCATTCTCAAAGAGTGCAACGTTGTTCACCGCAAAACTGCTGGTTACCATCCGCAGACGAATGGCCTCACCGAACGCTTCAACCGTACGCTCGTCGACATGCTCTCCATGTACGTCGCCGCCGATCACACAAATTGGGATGTCATTCTGCCGTTCGGCACCTACGCTTACAATACCGCACCTCAGAGCACTACTGGTTTTTCACCTTCCTTTTTATTATATTGTTACGGAGATAAAGTAAAGGAAGACGAAGAGCGAGGGATCCTGACTGGCGCGCGAGTGTGTTGGTCAGCCATCGTGACTCTTGCCTTTGTTTTTCTCAGTAAATTCATCTTGTACATACGCAACCAACCCCGTAACATATTGGTGGAGGTGCTGGGTACAACAGCAGGCAACGGAGCTCCGCAGCGGACGTCGCATCGCTTTTCCAGTCATGACCAACGTTGAGCCCTCCGCGTCAACTTCGCCATCAAACGCGCTTCCACCGTATGTTTTCGTACCACCTAAGGATCCCGGCACATTCTGCGGGACCGATGGCGTCGACATCGAAGACTGGTTGGCCATGTTTGAACGCGTGAGTGTACCGAACAGATGGGACCCCAGACTACAGTTGGCTAATGTGTTGTTTTACTTGAGAGGCACGGCCAAAGTGTGGTACGAAAACAACGAAGAACTCACTAGCTGGGGCCGACGCAAAGAAAAGATGCGAGAGGTATTTGGCAAACCCGCCGGCCGTAAGATCGCCGCCAAAAAGGAATCGGCCTGCCGTGCCCAATCTTCCACGGAGTCATACCTCGCATACATTCAGGACGTGCTGGCTCTCTGCCGCAAGGCCGCCAATGACATGACGGAAGGCGAGAAGGTCGGGCATGTGCTGAAGGGGATCGCCGACGACGCATTCAATCTCCTGATGTGCAAGGGTTGTTCCACCGTGGACGCGATCGTCAAGGAGTGTCTTCAGTTCGAGCAAGCAAAAAGCCGCCGCATACTGCTACCGTTTGCTAGACTCCCAAACACCGCTGCAACGTCGACTTGTGAAGACCAGTCCACACAACAACGTCAATCGCCTCCGGAAGACCTGACACGAATTGTTCGTCGTGAACTGGAGGCAATGGCGCCCTCGGCATTCTATTCGCGCAGCGCCGCTGCCACCCCTGTTACCGTTCCTCTAGTTCAAGCCATCGTCCGCCAGGAACTTGAAAATATCGGAATGCATGCCGTGTGCTCTGTCGCGGCGCCAAGAGTAAGCGAACGCCCTTTTGCTATGTCCTCCTCAAACCGACAGTTTTCTCCACGTTCTCGAAACCCGGCCTCAAGGTCTACCATGATCCGCTCATAGTAACCAGCTGTTAGGTCGCCAGGCGGCTCCCTTTTCGTACCCGGGGGTAATTGTAGCGAAGCTTTGGAACTATACAGTAGGTCGTCCACTCCAGGGCCTTCTAGTGGGTCGCCCTCTTCGTAGAGAAAGAGCAGCTCGCGCTGAGAGTCGGTCCCCGCCTTGACTGTCGCTGTCGTGCATCGTCGCCGAGTGCCCGCCAATAAACGCCTTAACAGTGTAATTTTAGATGCGAAGCATCTTATGCTCGGGGCTATGTCCGTCCCTCCCGCGTCCGGTGTCCGGCGTCCCGCCTCCGGCCACTTTCATGAAGTAGGGAAGCACCCATTATTCGAGCCAGAACACTGCAGTAATACGAAGGCCGTCAACCACTACCACAGTCATCAGAGTCATGGCCGAGAGCACGGAGAGGCTTCTTAGCAATGGTTAGGCAGGTGGTGTCTGTCGCCCAGGTTGACCCCATTCCTTGATCTTGCTTGCCTGTGTTTGGAGGGGGCTTAGTCCGTCCCTCCTTCCCGCGTTCCGCGTCCCACACCACCACAGCGCATGCGCTCCCCCCCCCCTCTCTCTCTCTCCTCTCCTACGCTCACTCATTTCTCTCCTCTAGGAATCCTCTACTCTACGGAGCGGCCCCCCGCGTCCCACTTCCCCCCCACAGCGCATGCGGGTCCCCTCCCCCTATCCTCTCCTACGCTCAGCCTCTTTCTCTACTCTAGGAATCATCTACTTTACGGAGCGGCGCCCGCGTCCCACATCCGCACAGCGCATTTGCGTCCTCTCCCCCCTCTCCTCTAGGAATCCTCTACTCTACGGAGCGGCTCCTCCACAGCGCATGCACGTCCCCTCCCCCCTCTCTCTCCTCTCCTACGGTCCCCCCGTTCTCTCCTCTAGGAATCCTCTACGGATTCCTAGAGGAGGGAACTGCGGGGAGCTCCTTCGTCAGCTTGCGTCGACTGCGGCGCAGTTGAAACACTTTTTCACCTGCTATGCGAGTGCCCCACATCGACTGTGCAAGGAAGCAGCTCGCAACCCGCTACCGTCTTCTCGGCCTGCCCTGCAAGACCCTCGAGGACATTCTCTTCCCCACCGGCTGCAGCGATCGTCGCCGTAATGCCCTTGCCGCCCTTCTCTCCTTCATCGACGCTGCCGGCTTCGGCGAGCGGCTCTAAAACCAACACGCACGTAGTCTAGCGCGCCCCTCGCCCTTCCTCCCCGCAAAACCTACTTTTCTGTCTTTCCTTCTCTCTTTCTCATTTTCATCCCCTTTCCCCGTGTGTATATCGGTTGAGGTGTCCTCTTGGAGAGACAGTTATCGTGCACACCGAACCCCCCTTCCTATTTCTCAACAGAATCACCTATATATAATCCTCTACGGAGCGGCGCGCACGACAGGTGGTGCGACAGCTGCATACTCCGCTGGAGGCGCCGTGGTAGTTCGGCGGTATGAAAATGACGGAGCGCGCGCGCCTCATTCTCTCTCCTGTGCAGCGCCGCGATGAGCGCCCGGACCGCTGCCATGAAGCGAGAGCGGCGACGTTGCTCCCACTCAAGCTAACTATCTCCCCCGCGGCTTCGCATCCACACATGTTCCCTTTAGCGGGAGATGGGGAAGTTTTTAGATGCGCAGCATTTTATGCTCGGGGCTCTGCCCGTCCCTCCCGCGTCCCGCGTCCCCCCGTCCCGCGTCCGGTCATTTCCATGAAGTAGGGAAGCACCCATTATGCGAACCAGAACACTGTAGTAATATGAAGGCCGTCAACAACTGTCACAGTCATCAGAGTCATGGCCGACAGCACAGAGAGGCTGCTTAGCAATGGCTAGGCAGGTGGTGTCTGTCGCCCAGGTTGACCCCATTCCTTGATCTTGCTTGCATGTGTTTGGAGGGGGGCTTAGTCCGTCCCTCCTTCCCGCGTCCCACACCACCACAGCGCATGCGCGTCCCCTCCCCCCTCTCTCTCCCACGCTCACCCCCCTTTCTCTCCTCTAGGAATCGTCTACTCTACGGAGCGGCCCCCGCGTCCCACAGCGCATGCGCGTCCCCTCCCCCTGTGCTCTCCTACGCTCACCCCCTTCCTCTGCTCTAGGAATCATCTACTCTACGGAGCGGCGCATGCGCGTCCTCTCCTTCTCTCTCCTCTTGGAATCATCTACTTTACGGAGCGGCTCACGCGTCTCACACCCCCCACAGCGCATGCACGTCCCCTCCCCCTCTCTCTCTCCTCTGCTACGGTCCCCCCCCCGTCCTTTCCTCTACGGAGCGGCGCGAACGACAGGTGGTGTGACAGCTGCATACTCCGCTGGGGGGCGCCACGGTAGTTCCGCGGTATGAAAATGACAGAGCGCGCGCTCCTCATTCTCTCTCCTGCGCAGCGCCGCGATGAGCGCCCGGATCACTGCCGTGAAATGAGAGCGGCGACGTTCCTCCCGCTCAAGCTAATTATCTCCCCCGCTGCTTCGCATCCACACTTGGTTCCCTTTAGCGGGAGATGGGGAATTTTTTTTTATTAGATGCGAAGCATCTTATGCTCGGGGCTATGTCCGTCCGTCCCGCGTCCGTCCCGCGTCCGGCCACTTTCATGAAGTAGGGAAGCACCCACTATGCGAACCAGAACATTGTAGTACAATATAAGGCCGTGGACCACCACTACAGTCACCAGAGTCATGGCCGAGAGCACAGAGAGGCTGCTTAACAATAGCTAGGTAGGTGGTGTGTGTCGCCCAGGTTGACTCTATTCCTCGATGGTGTTTGGGGGGGGGGCTTAGTCCGTCCCTCCTTCCCGCGTCCCACAGCGCATGCGTCTCTCCTCTCCTCCGCTCACCCCCCTTTCTCTCCTCCAGGAATTCTCTACTCTACGGAGCGTCCCCCGCGTCCCACACCCCGACAGCGCATGCGCGTCCCCTCTCTCTCCTCTCCTAAACTCACCCCTTTTCTCTCCTCTAGGAATTCTCTACTCTACGGAGCGGCCCCGCGTACCACACACCTACAGCGGATGCGCGTCCCCTCCGCCTATCTCTCCTCTCCTACGCTCACCCCTTTTCTATGCTGTAGGAATCCTCTACTCTACGGAGCGGCGTCCGCGTCCGACATCCCCACAGCGCATGCGCGTCCTCTCTCCTACGCTCACCCCCCTTTCTCTACTCTAGGAATCCGCTACTCTTCGGAGCGGCTCCCGCGTCCCACACCCCCCGCAGCGCATACGCATCCCCTCTCTCTCTCCTCTGCTACGGTCCTCTCCTCTAGGAATCCTCTACAGAGCGGCGCGCGACAGGTGGTGCGACAGCTGCATACCCCGCTGGGGGGCACCACGGTAGTTCCCCGGTATAAAAATGATGGAGCGCGCCTCATTCTCTCTCCGCGCTGCGCAGCGCCGCGATGAGAGCCCGGGCCGCGAAACGAGAGCGGCGACGTTTCTCCCGCTGCTTCGCATCCACACATGGTTCCCTTTAGCGGGAGATGGGGAAGTTTTTTTAAATTTTTTTAAAGGGTTTGCGCAGTAAGGGTGGTCACGCCGCACACCACCAGCGGATTAAGGTTCGCCATAAGATGCTTCACATCTAAAGAGGTCTTCCGCACTCACGTAGCAAGTCCGGTCGACCTCGCAGTGGGCGTCGTATCCAGTGAGTTAATCCTGACCGGTGGCGATGGCGTCGTGAGCGGCGAGAGCCGCGGCGCGCATTCCACGAGCAGGACAGTCCACTGGAACCAACGACAGCACTGCACGAAGCGCCGCAGCAAGTGCGGCGAGCACAGCGTCCCTCTGGTCGTCGGCTGACGGCGTGTGACTCGGAGGAGGAGGCACGGAGGGTGACGAGTCCGTCTCACGACGACCGGTGAGGGCTTCGCGGAAGGAGAGGTCCGGTTGAGCCACGGAGTGAGAAGGGGCCGCGCTGTGTCGCTGAGTGATGTTGACGGCGGTCCTGGCTTTCTCCAACGCTTGGCGGCGCGTCACGGGGCCATCCGAGGAGGCAATGACGACGGCGGCTTTGCGTTGGACTTGCCAGGAAGGGCAGCGCGGCTCGTTCGCAGCGTGGTTTCCGCTGCAATTGATGCAGCACGGGCGTTCTGCTGGGCAGGGACCCTTTGGGTGGCTACCGCCGCATCGGAGGCAGCGCTCGTCGCACGAGCAGGTTGCTGTGGCGTGCCCGAAGCGGCCGCAGCGGGCACACTGGAGGGGGCGCGGCAGAAGAGGCCGGACCGGTCTCCTGAGCTTGAAGAAGGAGACCTCCGATGGAATGGCGGTGCCCTCGAACGTTATCGTCACGCATTTGCCTCGGCGGGTGCACGATAGGACTGGGGCAGCCGATTCGAGGTTTGCCGAGATGTCTTCGGCAGCAATGTCCGCGTCGACGCCATAAATGGTTCCGACGCAGGTGTTGGTTACCAACTGCTTGGCCCTGACTGGAATCTCGCAGATCCGAGCCACTCGTAAGAGCGGTGAAGGGTCTGCGCAGTCGACGAGGTTGCGCCGAAAATTGACGCGGACGCGCCGTGTTGCCGGTATTCCGGAAAGGAATGCCGCGATTGAGTCACGAGTCGCGGCTAGGAAGTTGGTCTTCCCGACCGGACGAAAAATGACAGTGCCGCCGCATTTAGGTGTTGCGGGGGGCTTCGGGTTCGGGCGCCGTCGTGTTGTTTACATCGGCGGCCGTGTGGGGGGAGTCAGGAGTAGTGTTTATGTTGAAGCGGAAAGTGGCCGCTCCAGATTCCCTCCACGCTGCCGCCGAAGTGTCGGGCGATGTGGGGGGAGTGTTGTGCTCCCAAGAGGAGCTGGATGTGGTGGTATCCGTTTCTGTTGCAGAGGTGCTCAGAATGGGGCTTTCCCTCTCTTGCGCGCTCGGGGCCGAGATCGGTTCGTTGTGAGGGGCCGGAGGCTCCTGCTGAGCTTGGCGTACTGTCGCGGACGACGCCGAGGACGTTGCCGGTGTGGTAACATCCTTTTGTTTCTTTTTAGGCCCCTTGGGCCGCTTGTTGCCCCTGCTCCTGAGGACCATGGGTTCCATTATTTTTGTTAGCCCTCAAAAGGGCTGCGCGCCCGAAGGTGCGAGATGGGAGGAGAAAAAATTTTCTAGACTGCGTGCACTGAGGCGCGTAGTCGTAGGAGCGAAAAAAAAAAAGGTGTGCCCTCCTGTGTGTATACTAGTCGAACTCTAGACGATTCCTAGAGTAGAGAAAGGGGGTGAGCGTAGGAGAGGAGAGATAGGGAGAGGGGACGCGCATCCGCTGTCGGGGTGTGGGACGCGGGGGCCGCTCCGTAGAGTAGAGGATTCCTAGAGGAGAGAAAGGGGGTGAGCTTAGGAGAGGAGAGAGAGGGGACGCGCATGTGCTGTGGGGGGTGTAGGACGCAGGACGCTGGCGCCGCTCCGTAGAGTAGAGTATTCCTAGAGGAGAGAAATGGCGTGAGCGTAGGAGAAGAGAGAGAGAGGGGGAGGAGACGCGCATGCGCTGTGGTGGTGTGGGACGCGGGAAGAAGGGACGGACTCGGCAGCTTGCGCTAGTGGCGCGAGACTGAGTCACTGCGGAGCTGGTGGTAACCTAGCTTGTTATAGCAGGTTGGATACGTATAGCCGCATGCCTACGTAATAAGGAAAAGAAAACCCGTAAGTTTCATAATCGGCTCCAATCAGCCGTGCGCAGGGTTCCACATCAAGGGGGGCGGGGGGGGCAAAGGATCATCGCAGCGCCCCCAGGCCCCACTAAGTCAATGCATGGGGCAGATTTTGCGCCCCCCCCCCCTCTTAGGCGAATAGGAACCCCCCCCCCCCCCCCCCCCATCTCGTGCGCACGCCTATGGCCCCACTCATAACACAGCTTGTGTAAAGCGAATGAACATTAGTGGGATACATCAAGGGTGTTTCCTATTAGCATGAAGTCATGTTACGAGGCATTCAAAAGGAGGTTGAATCGGTTGAATGTCCTGTCAAAAGCCTTCAATGCGCACAGGTGCCATGTTTTACAGCCAATATGCATATAGTTGAGGCGAGCACATAGCGAACATTCTGCACCGGTAATCGCATTCCAGTGCCATCAAAAAGTAGAATGCAGCCGATTTCGTGCAGGACACGTGTGATTCCACGGCGCTTTTGTAAAGGAGCCGTCACCTACCCCACATTCTCTGGCATTGCGCTTCGCGCCATTCGTTTTTCAAGAGAGCCTAGGCATCGCGTCTTATCAGTAATAACAACCTCATGTGCATTGTAGCGTCTACAAGGCAGGCGAGGCGACCAAGTGTAAACGTAGTAACGTTCGCTGAAGACGCAGCGACATAAATGGAGAAATAAAAATACGATAATCGTTCTAAAACTGCCGCAAACAAAGCGCGATTGCTTACATTCTGCGTCGGACAGCCACAATCCACCGCCGCCGTCGCTCTCGCTCATGAAATAGCACCGGGAACCTGTAAAAGTGCGTTCCTGGCGATTTTTTGTATGTGTTTGAGCAGCCGACAACGCAGCAGTTATTTTTCGACATCGCTGAAGCCTGACAGACTCGTTAAATTACGATGAAAACACATCCATCCGTGCACTCGCGTACACGCTCGCGGGAACACTGCTCGCCCGGACACGCAAACGCTTCCGAGCCGGGGCGGCAGATGGCGTCGTCGGCGCTTTACGCATCGCCTATATAATTCACTTGTTACTTCACACGTCGCTAAAAGCTTAGAAAGGTAATTATTAGGACAAGTTGTGAGAGTTTAATCAGGAATGGAATCTGCATTATTCCATAATCCGCTCTTTCATAAAATAAACAACCTGCCCTCTCCCTCCCCCCCCCCCCCCCCCCGCTTATTCTTATTTTCCTTCATAGAAGAGCTCTCCCAGCTGGCGTAGCCGCCGTCAAGGTAGAAGGGAGTAGAAGGTCTTTCAACGGCCTCGCTGTTTCTATGCCTCTTTCCAAGGACGGAGACCAGCATATTCCAGCAGTTACAACTAGGCTATATGTACACAAATACCGGGTGTCTCAAAAAAAGGAGTCCAAAAACCTCAAAAATCAGGGAAATGCGATATTTGTTTGATGCGTCCACAATTGCTTCATCTGTAACAACAGGCACCTTAAGATGCCTACGAAATAAACAAAGTTAATTATATTTTTAATTAGTGGAGTTAGCCGGTTATGTTAAATGGTAGAATTGAAGTCCTTTATGTGAAGCACCCATTGTAACTTTGAGCTTTTGAAAAAAAAATAGTGGTCTCTGGTAATTATTGCGAAGGCATGAAATACACACAAATTCAGCGGTGAAACCGAAACCGAAACACGGAAGAGCTCAACTGTCACTGTCTTCTGAGACGTCCAGAATGAGTAAGCGTCGTTATATCCAACATCAACCTGCTCCGTTGGAGAGGCGCGCCGCTGCGCTTGCAATTTTAGCCAGCATGGCGCGCATAAGTTAACAAACGCCGAACTACACCTCTGTAATTATTGTCTTGAACAGTGAGGTCACTCTGGTCGTCTGTTTGTTGAGCTCATCGGTGCTTGGGTTCTGCCTTCGCCGTCGAACTTGGTTGAATTTCATTACGCCACATTCATTACTGGCGGCCGTTTTTCTATATCTCAAAGCTGCGACGGGTTCTTCGCATGGAGAACTTCATTGTCCCATTTGACCCAACAGACCAACTTCACTCAATGGAAGTGAGTGAATTTAAATATCTTAATTACTCTCCCAAATAATGTCTTTAGCCATCCTAATTGCCTGCCGCTACAGAAAAAAACAATTGTGCAGGCAGCGAACAAATATCGCATTTTCCTGATTTCTGAGAATTTTGGGCGCGTTTCTTGAAACATCGTGTTTACGCAATATTAATGAGAACTAACCGACAAGGATGCCAAGGAAAGTATAGGGGATGTTATTACTGGTAAGTGTAATGGAAATGTGAAAAAAAAACTGGATGAAAAGATAACTTGCCGCCGGCAGGGATCGAACCTGCGACCTTCAAACAACGCGTCCGATGATCTACCAACTGAGCTACGGCGGCGGGGATCGCTCTATCCGCTTTACAGGGTATATATTTCCATAATGTGGACGGAGGGATCACCGCAGTCGTAGCTCAGACGCGTTATTCGAAGGTTGCAGGTTCGGTCGCTGCCGGCGGCAAGCTACCTTGTCGTGCACTTTTTTTTCTTCACATTTACGTCACAATTACTAGCAATAACATCCCCTATACTTTCACTGGCATCCTTTTCTGTTAGTTCTCGTTAATATTCTGTCTAACAAAGGAAAACGAGCCCTTAAAGGGCCCCTCACCAGGTTTGACAATTTTGAGCTGACGAGCGCAATTCATACATTGAGCGTTCACGATCACGTCTGCCAAATTTTGGAACGCTACGCGCCGCGGAAATGGGTCAAATTTCAAGCTGAACGCTGCTTGCCCTTACTTTCGCGTGCTCGCGCGTAGAGAATGAGGGGATAACGTACACGGCGGAATGGCCCTACGCAGATGGCAGTGCTGTGACGTCGGTCGCCTACGTAGACGGATGTGCACTGACGTCGACAGCAGTAGCACGTGACACTGCGAAAATTATTTGACACGACGTGTGTAGTTTGTGGAATTTGTTGCTTGAATAGATGAATAAAACTTGAGAGAAATAATGAGACGCACAAGGGGAATGTCTGCGTCTTTTTCATTTTTTTTAGTGAATTGCAGTGATATGCGGGGCTAATGTGCCTCCGTTCGTGTCCCCGCGGTTAGCGCAATGAGGAGACGCCAGCCCTGGAAACGAAAGTGATGTCCTGGCGCGTTCGAGCACTCAATGTGCTCATTTATTCTAGCGAGTCCAAGTAAACGTAAATGCGGCACTGGCTCGTGATACCGCCGCTCTCGTGCCAGTGAAAAGTGAAACGAACGCGCACCGAGGCATCCCAGGCAATAGACCACAAAATAACGCTGGTCAACAAAACAACGCCGCACGCGTGTTCGGGGGCTGGGCCTCCTCGGGCACGTCATGCACACGTGACCTTGCGTGCCATGACGTGTTGCTCTCTCTCGGACGCCGGAGAAGGTACGGAGGAGATTTGGCTTGCGAAGGCTACGCGGGCCGAGCGGCAAGGGTTCCGAGCTCGCCTCCTCGCATCATGGTTTCGCGCCGCATCAAAATATCGGTTTTCTCAGCGCCTAATGAACCGATTGAAAAAATTCTTGTGGCATAATGCTCCTCATCGGACACACAACAATTGCCAGAGTCTAACTAAAATTTGTTATGGGGCCTGGTGAGGGGCCCTTTAAAAATACGCTTCTTTCCTTCACCCTGTATACACAATTACACATGCCAGTTATTAAATGCGAAGCATTTCTTAGCGAACTTCGGCGACTTTGAGCGTATCTATCTATCTATCTATCTATCTATCTATCTATCTATCTATCTATCTATCTATCTATCTATCTATCTATCTATCTATCTATCTCGCCGCCTACGACTTTGTGCTCTCCTGGCCGTATCGTTAGTGGGATTTATATCAAATTTGGTATGGCATGACATGACTGTATTACGAACATAAATGGCTGGTCATATCATGAAAATCATGACTAACTTGTCATGAAAAGTATGATTTACATGGCACGCTCATGGCGCGCTCGCGGCCGTTTCGTTAGCTTGACATACACCAAATTTGGGGTTGAGTGACATGACTGTATGACGAACATAACTGACAAGCCGTAATATGGAAATCATGACTTGTCATGTGCGACATGACTTGCATGCCACGCTCATGGCGTGCTCGCGGCCGTTTCATTAGCTTGAGATACCCCAAATTTGATATTGAGTGGCATGACTGTATGACGAACATAAATGACAAGCCGTAATATGGAAATCATGACTTGTCATGTGCGACATGACTTGCATGCCACGCTCATGGCGTGCTCGCGGCCGTTTCGTTAGCTTGATATACACCAAATTTGGTATTGAGTGACATGACTGTATGACGAACATAAATGACAAGCCGTAATATGGAAATCATGACATGTCATGTGCGACATGACTTGCATTTCAGGCTCATGGCGCGCTCGCGGCCGTTTCGTTAGCTTGATATACACCAAATTTGGTATTGAGTGACATGACTCTATGACGAACATAAATGACAAGTGGTAATATGGAAATCATGACTTGTCATGTGCGACATGACTTGCATTCCACGCTCATGGCGCGCGCGGCTGTTTCGTTAGCTTGATATACACCAAATTTGGTATTGAGTGACATGACTATATGACGAACATAAATCACAAGTGGTGATATGGAAATCATGACTTGTCATGTGCGACATGACTTGCATGCCACGCTCATGGCGTGCTCGCGGCCGTTTCGTTAGCTTGAGATACACCAGTTTGGCTATTGAGTGACATGACTGCATGACGAACATAAATGACAAGCCGTGATATGGAAATCATGACATGTCATGAGCGACATGACTTGCATTCCACGCTCATGGCGCGCTCGCGGCCGTTTCGTTAGCTTGATATACACCAAATTTGGTATTGAGTGTCATGACTGCATAACGAACATAAGTGGCAGGTGGTAACATGAAAATCTTGGCATGCATGTCATCTACAATGCCATTTACATGCCACCCTCATGGTGCGCTTGCGTCCAGTTCGCTAGCTTGACATACACCAAAATTGGTATATCGCGACGTGACTGTATGACGAACACAAATGACAGGTCGTAACATGTAAAACATGACATGCAAATTATGTAATGCATGATTTGCTCCATCCTGGCTGCTTCGCATTACATCGATTCCCACAGTGCGTGGGATCTGCCGGCTTTTTTTACAGTAGGAGTGTCGCAACATAACTCAGCGGATTCGAAAGTGCAGAGCACCGCTCCTGTGACCTGAACCCTCGTGGGGAGCCGGGAGCCAGGTTTGAACACCTTGTGAGCTCCTACCCGATCTCCCTAGGGAAAATCATTACAAGTCAGCAAACTGATTGGGCCGACTGTAGTTTCATTTGCCGACGGTCTCCTCTCTCTATTTCTCTGCGGCCTTTCAGGCACCTGCGTGAAACAGACGAGGTGAATGACTGACAAACGTCATTCTCATTACGTTTCTCAAACCCAATAGTTGCGTTGACCAACCTAACTCAAGCAGCGTAGTGGTAAGCCAGCGCCATGTTCACAAGTGTGCCCTGTCAGCGAGCGGTCCCATCACAACCCATCCACGGCGGTATACCGTCTCGCCGCCATCTGCGAGCACCTGCACATGGTTGTTGTCTCCTCACAACCAGCTGACCTCCCCAGACAGCCGCTCCATCGCCTCATCCAGAAAACGTCATCAAAAGGCGTCGCACAGGTTTCAGACGCCTGCCGTTGATGCCGTCGACTGGGCCCAGGACCATGTCCTGACGCCCATTTTAAAGACGATAGTCTTTCTTGGGATACTGTGTTTAGAATAAGTTTATTCCAACGATACTTAAACGCAAAAATTTCGGTCTGTTTCTCTGTTTGTCGGCACGTCAAACGATTCGGCACGTCACACTCCATGCCTAAAGGCCACCAAACTTGATCTGGTGTATGCGATCATACTTTCAGCGTGGTCGAATAAAAAATAAATATTACGCATATCTGAGGCACTACATCATTATCTAGGCATTATACAGTGTGTTCCTTTTATTACAAAATCTACAGATACGTAATTCTAAAGATCCTAGTGCTCAAAGAAGCGAGACGCAGTGCACAAAAAACCCGTCTGCCCATCCGATTTCACTACGATGCCATAGTGCTGCCATCTGGCAGCATAAGCTGGGAGTTCCGAAGCCGATGTTTCCCGATAGCGCGACAGATGGCGTCCATATCTCACGCAGCGCCTGCTCTGTTTTTCGATGGCGTCCATATCTCGCGCAGCACCGCCTATATATAATCAATGCCAGCCAGATGCGGCCAATTCAACGTATAGTAGGCGCTGTCTGAGGCAAGGCAAAACATAGGAGTACGGCCGGCACAAGACTATCGTCTTTCGACGACATTTGCAGCGAAGCACGCAGATACGCGGCCAATTTTTTTGGGAATAGACATCGTCAAACCCTCTTCACAAACTTTACAGATCACGTAATCGGTTGATCACTGCCATAGCTTCCGGTTGTTGTGCAGGCTGAAACACTAGCTATAAATCGCAGCCTGCTGCTGAGGAATACAAAAATATAGCAATCTTAGAACATCCAGTACATGTCACTCCTAATGTTATCAGAACAATGAATTTACTTTCAAAACAGTTGGATGCATTTTGTACGCGTGTGATATGAGGGTTGACGTGGATATATCTGATGGAACAGATCTTACAGTTGCTGAGCTTTTTTTCCAACAGCCGTGGTTTCAATTCCCCAAGCACGTAGCAGATACGTATGAAAATAGTTGGACAGTGTGAAAGAGGGAATTTGCTGATGAGTTTCGCGTACAGGTACACTGCTGCGCGCATATATTGATTAACTATGTGCATTTCTCGTGTCGCAACTGAGTTTTTTTTTATTGCAAATATTCATTGCAGATATGAATAAAACAAATTTTCTTTACATTTTGAATTATCTCCGAAATTATAATGACCCGTAAATTGTTTGCACGGATGCAGGTTCTTGAAAAAGAGGAGAAATTGGTGCAAGTTTTAACGTCGAGACAGCCATGGTTTATGGCCAAGTTGCCTTTGCATGGAATCAACATACATTCAATATTTTCCACCAACGAAAGTAGCCCGAACAATATCGTGTTACATGGCCATTAAATTTGGGTGAGCACTGGCGTGTCATTTTTAGAAACGTTATGATGTCAACTGTCAACTCCAGAAAAAAACTTTTCTCAGATTTTTCAATTTGGACTTTTTCCATAATACATTGCTAGTCCAATTTAAAGGAACCTGTTACCTTTTTTTCCCATTAAGTCATTAAGACAGGACAGGAATAATTTAATAAGTGGAAGCGTTTGACAACGCATGATGTTACCGAAAAAAAAAAACTTCGCAGAAAACCACGTTAGAGGGCAGTCTATACGCGGGGCGTTGCTTTCAATCGAACTCTCGCGCGGTGATAGCAAATGTAAAATGTAGGCAATATTTACGCTCAGAGGGCATGTCTCAATAAAAACCACCAGGCCTGCGCGGAACGCGCAGCACAGTCACAGCGAAAGCTGGAAGAGCGGACTTTCTAGAGCCTTTTTTAAACACTCTTGGGGCAACTACTACAAACACACTTACATGGTCCCCATCCCCCATATATCATCATAATTTTTGTGTAGTGGGGAAGCGTCCACTATGCCATTATTGGTCATTTTTCAAAAATACAGCGCGGTACCCGCTACACACTTGTAACGCTTTATGTGCACTTGTTGATGCTGTGGCTGACGACGGTGAAGAATTATGCCTGAGGCTTTTGTAATGGGTTGGAGCATTGAACGACCCACTCGTTACGCAATTCGCATTGTGTCACGCGTGGTTGTTACTTTCCTGTTCCAAAACGCTTTATTACACATGTTAACGAGATTCCTTTACCCGAAATGAAGCCTACATATAGGATCAGTTTGCAACGCAGTTTCAAACGCCGGCGTAGCTCAGTGGTAGAGTGCTGGGCTGCCATGCAAGGGGCCCGGGCTCGATTCGCACTGTGTTATAGGTGTTTTTAATTTATTTAGTATGTTTCTTATTTCGCGCGATAGTAGTTGCGGACACCGGCGGCGGCGGCGGCGGACAACTACGGCGCCAAAACGGCCCTTGTTGTGATCACATAACAGCTTTCGCTGTAAAATATACGTGCCTAAGTGCATTTCACTGGCAGTAGCGATGTCGGAGGCTCATAACGGGAAATTGTGGTCCGAACTAAACAGTGACTTCGAAAGCAATCGCAAGGGTTAAGTAATGACCACCTTTTTATTGAATAATTTTCAATAATTATCAATATATTTTGTATCTCCAATACGTAGCCCCCGTAATTCGGGCAGTATTTGCGCTTGGTCATTATGTTATTGAATAAAAATCGATTTTATTGCGGAGGAATATTGGGAGAGGGTATATGAATAGGAAACTAAGATTTTATTCCAAGCGGAGGAAAAGATTGGGAAACAACGAAATTTATACGCTTTGACAAGTAGAGAAGTGCAAAATTAAGAAACAATAGGGGGGCATGCTAAGCGGAAGTATTCTTGGATATTCGTTGCAACAGACTGCTAATGGGACATTCAACTGGCTTTCACGAGGCACTCGAACGGCGCAAGTTCATTTGTGAAAGACAGTTCTGACAGAATGTTATGTAACAGTCAATTCCTTATTGCGACAGCACTTATATGGACACTCGGCTGCTTGTCGCCGTCGGCGTTGGTGTAGCCGTCGCCGTCATGCCCCGTATATGTATGTATGTATGTATGTATGTATATATATATATATATATATATATATATATATATATATATATATATGTGTATGTATATATAAGCCACGAGGAAAAATAATTGAGAAAAATATTTTCCCAGCGCGCGGAATCGAACGGGCGACCTCTCGCTCCACAGCGCTCGGCACTAACCGCTAGGCCACAGAAGCGCACGTCCTTCAGCCTGCTAACGGTGAGCTCATCTTTTAACTGAATAAGGGCGCGCACACAGACACGGACACTAGAACAAGAAAATGCACACAACATAAGCGCCACTCGCAAGTAGAGTTTATTCGAAAGAAAGGTAGGTACATGTATATCACTTCTGTCACATGACCTGGCAGGTGAAGCAGCAAAAAAAAACACAAATGGGGCTAAAACACGTGCCTCAGATCAGACCCTCACAGTGCTGATGAGGTATGAAAATTCGTTGTCTGTTAACGTGATGGAGGGTGCGCTTACGCACTTTATTCCCACTTCTCCTAATGTGAAACGCCTCTATCAGCTCTGGTGGTCCGATCTGGGTGTTTAGATAAAACAATAGCATCACAAAAAAAGGGGTTGCAACCGCACGAGCTGCAATGTTTGGGCAAGTGTGAACTATCTTTTGTGTCCAACGATTTCCTATGTTCTTGCAACCTGGTGTTGACACATCTTCCCGTTTGGCCTATGTAGATGTGACCACAGGACACAACATAAGCGCCACTCGCAACTTTAGTTGCGAGTGGCGCTTATGTTGTGTGCATTTTCTTGTTCTAGTGTCCGTGTCTGTGTGCGCGCCCTTATTCAGTTAAAAGATGACCCAATACCAACTAGCCCAATTATCCGTGGTACTGTAACGGTGAGCTATTTATATACACCATTCACCGCTGGCGGTACGCCTATCTCGGAGGAATATCAGCGTGTTCTCTGCCTTACCAACAAACCAGCGAGATGGCGCAAAGTGCGCGCTGGGTGCCCTACTCGTTGCGGTGCGTTGGCTCCCCTTGCACTTTGGCCTGCAGGGCGTAGCCGGCTTTGTCCGGGCGCGCGCGCGCGCTTATCTAGGGGTGGGGGGGATGGGGGCAGTCTTACGTCGTGTGCTTTCGCCGGAAAGACTACGTTTAGGTTACAGAGCACACAACGGTCACTTCGCTCGCTGCAGAGGCCCCGTTTCCGAAAGAAGCGCGCCGTTCAAACACAGTGAAGTAACAACAGTGACACTTGTTAGTTCGGGCTCGTCCTGTGTATACCTGTGCGTATGTTTCGTGCGTCCTTTTGCGCTTGAGCAGTGCGCTCCAACTTTCGATCTGCTTGCCGTTCTTCGCGTGAAACGCCAATTTGTTGCTATCGCAATCATTGCTTCGCCCTTGCGGCGAAACTGCGACTTTTTCTTTACGATTTCTTAAGTGGTCATTGCATAATATCTATGCTACATTTGTTATGTGCGTCACCTAAACTGATTGATTGCATTAAAAAATATGCCGCGAGGAGATCACAATATTTTTAGGGTATTATAGTTTTCAGACATTACACGCAAACTTGTTAATGCAAGGAAAAGGCAAGGTTTAGTGTGTAAGTAATTCCACTATAGAACAAATGTCGCCGTTATGAAAGCTGCCCCTATTATTTCAGAAGAGGGCGCGAATACATTCAAGCACTGTATACACATATGTTGCTTACGCAGGGGTGGAACAAAGTACATGGGTTTGGGAGCAGTCCTGGGAGCAGGCAAAAGTGCCTTTTGTAGCAGGCTTGGAACATCCAGAAAGACATTTTGTAGCAGGCTTGGAGCAGCCAGAAAGGCCTTTTCGAGCAAGTTTGGTGCAGTGAGAGAGAACATTCAGAGCGAATGTCGCCCCGTTTCACAGCAAGTGAAGCAACACTTGTCTAGTGCAGCATTTTTTTTTTCAAACACTTAGCTAAATTGTACAATAGCCTTATTACTGTGCTAACAATAGGGACACTCTCGACGGGTTTTTGCCGTCGCCTTGCCGTCATGTCCCATATAAAGTCTAAATTGATAACATGCCCCCCGCCGATCGTATGTTCTACCCGGGGGTAAATGCGCGCGAGCGGGGGGACGAACGCGGATGAAGCAGCGATAACGAGTCGGCCCATCTCCGTCGCTCGGAGGGCGCATGCAATAACATCACCCCACTCGGGAGGCTTGCCGTCGAAGAAGAGGGTAAACACCCCAGCGCCGCGCCCTCTCCTTATTTAGAGAGAGGGCGCGCGGCGACGCGCGGTCTCTCTCCATAGGGAGAGGGCGCGGCACCGCATCAAAAATCCGCGCGCTGACACGCTGCAACGCGTACGTGTGGTCGGGCCTTTAGTTCTAAAGGCGCTGGCGCGCGTGCTAGCTCGGCAGCCATCAGAATGCGGCTCGCATATAGGGAACCAAATCTCAAGTTTGCGGAGCGACGACAGCGCCGCGCTGCGGCTCTGGAGAGAAGCGCTGGTGAAACTGGGGATAAGCGTGGCGGAGGGCGCGCCTGTTTCACCGACAGCCGACAGCGGCGGCACGCGTGCGCACGCGTTCTTCGGTCGGTGCTGGGGAGCTTAGACGTTGTGCCGTGAGCTTGGCACGCTGAACCGAGAGGCTTGCTTTGCGAAGCTGCATTTCCGCGATGGTAGAAGCGACCCCACGAAAGCGGAAGCGAGGTCCGAAGTATTACTGTGTGCCACAGCAGTGCAGACAGTACCAAGGCACGCGATCCGCCTGTAAAACTGTATCAGTTCCCGGACAAGTCGTACGAGAGAGAAAGTACACAAGCGTGGGTCACCGCAGTTAAAGGAATAATGTTCTAGCTCTGTCTCGCCTTCCGTTTTCGCTGACTCAATTCTTCGCCTGAAATCGTTTCGACTACCTGATCAGTACGTAACGCGGCGCGTGCATGCAACGACTGCAGTAGTGATTGCTCGCCTGTCTCGCATTTTTACATCCAGTTAGGGACTGTACACGAGCTTTCCGCACACCCGCATCGCGCGTGGCGGGGCACCTGCCGCATGCAAGCGGAGGGTGAATGAGCCTATCGGCGACGCTCTTTCGCTCCCCGCTTGCGTGAGGCAGCTGTCCCGCCACGTGCGATGCGGGTGTGCGGAAAGCGCGTGTACAGTCCCTTACGGCTGTATGTTGAAGCAACTTTGTGTTTTGATTCCTTGTGTTTGTGAGACCTAGCTGTCGTTGTTGGATGTTCACACTCACATACGTCATACCGCGGTTAGCGTTGCGGTGTTGTTTGCGTTCAGCTAGACTCCGCACAAGGCTGCATCATCGCGCCGGAACGAACGCCTGTGCATTTTCAGCTAACTTGACATCGTTTTGCTGGTTTGTTCTGTTTTTGTCGCTTTTTTAGGTGGTATATATTTAAGCCGCTGAATCTAACTGGCACTTAATTCACGAATTGTTATTGCCATCTTCGGAGATTGTGCCGTTTTCTTTCACGCGCACTCGTACATTGCTTCGAGTGTGCGTTTACGGGTGCGCTTTGCGCGAGCTCGTCGACCGATACCACATCGCGTCTGAAATTCGACACCTCTCACGCTGAGCCGCGTTCGCGCAGCAAGTCTTATACACCTGTAAAGGCGATATTCTCATAAAAAGGGAGTGCAAGCACGAAGCGAGAAGCGAAAAAAAAAGAGACAGACGGACTAGGCAAGCAGTTCTACTTGCTTCGCAGCAGTTAAAGCTAAGCTAAGCTAGCTGCCTTGTGGCTAAGTCAAAGGGTGATGCTCCAGCGGTACGGAGGGCATGACTCCAACCTTCTCAGGCTTTTTTAGTGCCACGGTCGTGTAGTCTTTGTTTCTTTCTCTTTTTTTGGTTTTTGTTTTGCACGCCGCGAAAGTTCGTTCACTACAGTACGCATTTGCCACTGCCAGCATGCACATCTAAACAACAATCACATGTTTTTCATAGTCGACAACGTGGAACATCGATAACCGTGATTAACAAACTTCTCTCCTTTGATTGCGTTCGCTTTTCGAAGTGCCTGTCCAGTGGGGAGATCCTTTTCAAGCGGTACATAGCGAAGCGCTGCGCGAGAGCGCTGCACGTGCACGGAAGCGACCGGAAGCGCGGCGGAGAGAGGGGAAAACGTGCAACGTATATTCCCAGTTTCTATTTTTCCGCCAGAGATGGCGCTGCCTGTCAAGAGTCGCAGCGCCACCGAGCGATGCTTTGGGAGCCTATACTTCGACGTGCTGCGCTCTCATCGCGGAAAGACTGTGCGAAAAGTGCTGCTCTCCCTGGCGTGGCCGTATCGTCTTACACCAGCGTTTTATAATTACGTGAGATCCGATCCAAAAGAGTTAAAGAGTTAAAAGAGCCCATTTCTTAACATGAACACGCGAGTGTGAAGCGCCGAGCTGATAAGCGCCGTATAACGGAGCACAGCGGCGAAATGAACGAGAATACGCGCGTGCTCGGAGCCTCGATGAGCAGTCCTGTGCACCTGTCTTTGCTAGGCTGTTCCAGGAACCGGACACCAATCCTTTTCTTTTGAGCACTGTTACCGCCATCCTTGCCTTTCTTTTCTGAACGCTGCCATCAGTTTCACTGCAAGTGTGAAGCAATCAATGCGATAGCAATAAATTGTAATGTAATTCGAAGTAATGCTGGCGGCTCTCTTGGATCCGATATCGCGTAACTCTTCAAAACTCTGGTGTAAGAGAATACTGCCACGCCAGGGAGAAATGCTTTTTTCGCACAGTCTCTTCGCGCTGAGAGCACAGCACGTAGAAGGGTTTACGAGCTATACGCGCTGATGCCTGCCGAGATAGCGCGCGCGCTAGCGATCGCGACCAAACCCTTACGATCAAAGTTCATAGCTGATGCTCGAGCGACCACTGCCTTGACGAAACAAACAACAACCATGTACATGAAAGCGAAAACACGATGTTTCAGCCACGTTTTTGGGAACCGGACTTGATGGCTGTCGCACCCTGCGGCTAAATTCGGGTGCTACGGCGCAGTACGGCGCTCAAAAACCAGTTTGGCGCAGCAGGGGTGGTTCGGCGCAGGATGGCGCAGGTAAACAAGTTTGGCGCACAATGGCGCAAATTGGCGCAGCTGTTCCAACCCCTGCTTACGTGACGTTGTTACAAAGTTGACAACAGTTCTCGAACACGTACTCAGAGAGTGCATTCACATCGGTATGTTGTCGAGGGTTTTTTTTTTTAACGTTTCAACTCGGGAGGAATGGCGACATCACTGATTATTACTGTGACAGTGAATGTTGAGCTGCATTATTTAGTATATTTGTCTAATTGGAGAAACGCTTATGCGCCTATCGATATTTGTCTTTCTCCTCTGGTCAATTCAATGTCATTCCAAAATTCTGATGATTGTATAGTCGGGTACAACTTTAGAAGGCAGCGGCATTTTCCCCTCAAAGGCGGATGCACATGAGCCTCCACCAATAGGCGCGCACTTCAGGTGACGTCATGAGCCGGACGGCCGGTGACCCCGCCGACGGAGAACATGCTGCCATCGTTGCTGCCAGCTATGCGCGCAAACGACCGATCGTTGACAGGACGTTGCTTTTTTTAAGCTTCTTTTTTTTTGCTTTTTTTTGAGCGGGACTATTTCTTTAGTCGCGGAGGCAATTGGCTGCTGCGCTTCGGTTATCTGGGCGGGGCGTCTGCTGTCTTCTAAAGTTGTACCCGACTATAGTTTTGCCATGTCGTGTAAATAGCGTCCAAAATTACTTCGTGCACGCAAATTACAGTATAAATTTTCGTTATTTAAAAACAAGTTTTGTGAGCTAATAATAGCCCTCTGATATACTCATGCTGTGACAAAACGAGCGTAAATGATCTAATTCTGGCATCATCCGTTCTGGTATCTTCAGGGGCTGAAATATTATTGACGCAGAAAATATTAGGACAGTCGGTGGTTTGTTTCATTTGGTCCTTGTGCATGGAAGGAAGGAAACAAAAAGAATTACTTTTACAAAACAGAATAGCTAAATATTTTGCTAAGTCTGTACGCCACAATGGGTTTATTAATATGCAGAAAACTAAAGTAATCATCAGCAGTGTCGGATGAGAACAGCGCTTTCATATAGATAGCGAGGCACTGGAAATAGTGAAGGAATATGTCAATCGGGTTCATTTCGGTCGTGCAAAACATAAAGACGCCGACACAAGAGAGGGCTTATAAAAAAGACGGGCGTTGGACATCAAGTGACTTTGCTGCAAGGAAATGTACAAAACTCGAAACTCGTTGGACAGGCGCGCTGCATCACACTCCGAGAAGCGGGAAGTGCGCGAATTAATTGGTCAACGCTCACTTCAGAGGGAAGCGAAGTCATTAAAGTTGATCAGCTGCTAGAGCTCGCTTTCTGCTACGATCTGACTCAGGTCGTCTCATCTTGTACGCCTGTGGGTCCAACCGCTTCATCAGTGCTTGATTTGATATTCTTATCCGGATCACTACTCCAATTTCTTGGCATGTGTTATATTGATGACGGTCTTTCCGATCATAAAATGGTTTTAATGTCTTTAGATTTGTCTGTCAATATCATGCGCAATGATAAAAAACTTATGATTCCAAATTTTAGGGCTGCCAATGACTTATCTATACTGGAATATCTGGAGCAGTCATATTATTCATTTCTGGAAATGTACCGAACATGTCGTTCAAAAGAAGAACTGTGGCAGTTTTTTCATTCTACGATAAGGTTTTGCGTCCAACAATTTATCCCCAAGCGTCGTAAAAATGTAAGAAAACGATACCCTTGGATTACGCACGAGATAATGCACGCTAAAAGAAAGCTTAAAGGCAAGCGAAAGACATGCACTCTCAATCCAAGCATTGAAAAAAGGATCAATGTCCAGCTCTTAAGTAAAAATCTCCGGCAAAGTGTGCAGACTTCTAAAAATAAGTTTTATAACTCAACGTTGAAACAATTTCTCAAAGAATCCCCAGACAAATTTTGGAGGTACGTGAATCCTTCGACCAGGCCGAGTAGTATGTCTAACCATAAAAGTAGCAAGGATCAGGCAGAAGCGTTTAATTCCTTCTTCTCGTCAGTTTTTACAATCGGATGATGGTATCGTACCCAGCATCGGCGATTCCTTAGATAGGATTCCTATCCCGAATATAAGGATCACTGAAGAGGGCGTTCTAAACCTCTTGCTTCATATCAATACCAAAAAAAGCCCTGACCCTGACAATATCGCTAATGAATTTCTTTATAGGTATGCCGAATGGTGATCGAAGTTTCTAACCTTAATTTTTCAATCATCCATTACTAGTGGCTCTTTTCCCAGTACTTGGAAACGTGCGAAAATCGTCCCCATACACAAAAAGTGGGTTCCACATCTCACGCTAGCAATTACCGACCTATATCGCTTACAAGCACCCGTTCTAAAATATTAGAGCACATTGAATAGAAGCACTTACGAACCTGTTTCGATGAACATAATCTAATTTTTTCCTGTCAACATGGTTTTAGGAAAGGGCTATCCACCGTTACGCAGCTTATCGAGCTTGTACACGACCTTTCTAGCGCAATTAATACCCGCGGTCAAACTGACATAATATTTTTAGACTTCGCAAAGGCTTTTGATAAGGTGTCGCACAAGAAGCTCTTACTTAACCCTTTCGGCCCTGGTGTCGTCAATTGACGACACCACACAAAATTTCTCCTAGCACTTAAAATCGATGTTACCCTTAAAAATTTTGCCCTTACCCGCTGGTTAAGTTCCTACCTTACACACACAGAACAATATGTCCAACTAGGACATCACGATTCTGGTTTATCTCCTGTGGTATCTGGGGTGCCCCAGGGTAGTGTCCTGGGGCCCCTCTTGTTCCTGGTGTTTATAAATCACCTGCCAAAAAATATTAGTACCCAGATAAGAATGTTTGCTGATGATTGCATACTATAGAGAAATATAAAGTCACCGAGCGACCAGGTGGAACTAAGTCTTAACATACAGAGAATTAAAAACTGGTGCGATCAGTGGCAAATGCAGCTTTACCCAACAAAAACTGTTTTTATGTTCATTTCTAGAAAAAACAACATTCTTAGTTACCCTTACAATATTAACGGTCACGAACTTACTCAAGCTCATCAATATAAATACCTTAGGACCTCATATTTACGCCCGACTTGCGTTGGAATCTTCATGTAGAGCAACTTTGTTCCAGGGCTAACAAGGTGTTATGGGGCTTGAGACGCAACCTCCACTGTGCCTTTCCCGAAATTAACACTTTAGCCTACAAAACCTTGCTAAGACCCATAATCGAACACGCTGAAGTAGTTTGGAATCCCTATACCCAAACTAACTGTTCTAAACTAGAGAAAATAATGCGCCTTATTTCTAGGTTATATTTAATAAATACCGCTGTTTTCATTCACCTACCGAATTATGTAAACTTGCAGAGCTCTCACCACTACAAAAACGAACCGAATATGAAAGGCTGAAATTACTTTTCATAATAATTCATAATCACGTTAAACTAAGCTACGACAAGTACTTTGAAACCGTAACGCAAGAAACATCAAGACACAGACACAGTATGTATATACCACCCCATAAAGTACATAATGACTGTTTCAGGTACAGCTTCTTCTCTAGGGCGATTCAGCAGTGGAATTCATTACCAGATTCTGTTGTGAAAATTACATCTCTTACGGAGTTTTTGAAGCAATAAACTCTATAGTGTATTTTGATGCAATGCATTAGTTAAGATTGTGATGCCAGGTGTAAATTACCTGCGTTATAATTAGACTGTGATATTTGTTGTGTTTCGATATGTGCTATAATATATGTTTCAGCAGTGATGCTTTCCGTTCATATGTTTCACTGACGAACTTCTTCGCTTTAACTACATGCCTTGCAGTTATAGATTTATTATGTTAATTTTGATTTGATATGTGCTGTGAAATAATGCGTTCCAGTAGCGAATGCTCTTTTGTTATGTTTCTCTTATGCACATTTCTATTTAAATATGACCTCATTCCACTCCTGTAATATCCCGGAAGGGCTGACAGTATCAATAAATGAAATGAAAATTAAATGAAATAAAGAAAGAGTCTCGGAGCGTGATGTTACGCGTGCGCGCCTGTCCAACGAGTTTTGGGTTTTATACATTTCCTTGCAGTAAAGTCAGTTGATGGCGGAAAAACTTGAAGGACGCTTGAGCTTCGCCTTCAAGAGTTGAATGCGATAGCACGATCGGGCCCCGTGCGCATCGCTTGAACAGTGCCGCAAGGAAAGGAATGTTTGTGCGCGTAACATTCGCCGTTTCAGACAATTCTCAAATGCCTACTGTCAGTGCACTTTCGAAGCGCTCACTACGCCATAATTCGTCCTTTTTGGAAGTTGGCGAAATACCCACTATACGCATCCGTAAGGTGCCAGGCGCACCTACGAAGCCACACACATTGTAAAGGATGGACAGCTTTAGACCACCCACTCGCAGCGCAGTGCACATGTTTGACACATGCTGTGATTCTACGATTTTGCCATGCAGTATTACATGCGTTAAGGAGACCAGTCGCAGTACATATCATTCTTAGAGTGTTTCTTTACGAAGCAGTTTCCAGCACTTACGTGGCTCTGTGTTAGAATCAACGCTTAGAAGTGCTTCCACTGGGGCTAGTTGGTATGGCATTGCGAAATGAAACGATGCACTGCATAGATGTACAGAGACAATAAGATGAAACGGACAAGGACCTTGCGCCCTAACACAATGTTTATTCAATCGCTTTCGCTGGTCACATATATGTATCTTAATAAAACTTTTTGTTGGGCTAGTTGGTAGAATAGAAATAGCATCACTCTCAACTGACGCCTCGAAGTTGCGAGGCGTCAGTTGCGAGTGACGCCCTTTCTATTCTGTCTTTAATTTTCTTCCTCGGAGGTTCGCGTCTATTTGTATTTCAGTAAGCATATATGTATACATAGATAATGAAAGGTGACGTGTCCAATGAAACGACGAAGTGTGAAGAATCAACACAAAAATGTCACGCAAGGGCTACAGTGAGCACGTGCCTTGAAGACATCAAGCGATTCATCGAAGTGTGCCAATTCACTCGTTTAAGAACCTAACGGTTGTCTGAATCTACCCCAAGCGAGGGTGCGCGGACACAACTGCGGCCCTTTATTTCATTTATAAAGAACGCTTCAATCACTTTTTATCTCCTTTTTTCATGGGTGAAACCATAGTCCTTCAATCCTTTCTACTGGTCACGAAACTGCAGGCCAAGTGCGGTATAGGGACAGAACCTCCCGCCAGGGGCGGGCGCCACTGCATACAAGGGGGGCTTTCATCGCCGCTGCTTAAATGGCTTGTTTTTGGTGCGTTACGAAGTTTCCGTCGCGGAGACTCGCTCTGGTGGCTTCACGGACATGTTTCAGTGGGGTTGCATATTCTGGTCTCCCATCCCTTACAGGCAGCGTACCTGAGCGCAGCTGCCATAAATGTCTGTTCGGTCGCGGCACTTTCGCTCCTGGCGAAATCTGCGCGCAACCCCGCGCTGCACACCGATTTAGCAAATATTGTCAGGCCATGCTTTTTTGAAGATTTTAATTTCTTCGAGGCCGTAGCCGACGTCAGCGGAAGAAACGGGACGAATACTGCCAGTACGCAACCGTACGTATCGTCGGAGACGGGCGTGCATTACGCCTCTTCGCCGACAAACGTACTTACGTGCGCAAATTAGTACACGATCACGTTTTTCGTGATTATGTATCCACTCTTTGAAAAATACTTAGCCTGAAGTCTTCAGAATATATGTGACTGAGTGAAAAGTTACTTTTGGGTACATTACGGCGTGGCACGGACGCTCGGCTTAGGAAATACGGAGTTACGGGAAGAATCGTAGATTGCCCACGTGTCGCTGGGTTCTCTGTCTCGGGCAGACTGCATGTACAAAACAATGAAGCGAATATCACAAGAATATTGTATTAATACCTGCACATAAGCGTAAACCCTGATATTCCTCTTATACCCGCCTTGGTGGCTTATTAGCTAAGGTGTGCTGTTAAACATGCCTGGTCATAGCGCTCGAATTTCGAAGGCGATGAAGCGCAAAAACACGTGTACTAAGGTTTACGGGCACGATGAAGAGCTACATGTGGTAGTCTTTTTTTTCTTTTTTGCAAAATACCTAAGGGCCCTCGCAAGCTGCAAAGTGCCAAGCGATTGTCTAATGTATTTTCCTAGCCATGCTCTACAACAACCCCTTTCACTTGGACGAAAGTCAAACAAGGGTCTTAAGCGGCTGATTGATCTAGGAGCTATTGATATCCTTTCGCACCGTAGTAAAAACCAGTAGGCTTCATATGTTTTATGTCTTCATAACAAACAACTCATTTCAGGCTGTAAGCATTTTATTTTCAAAACAGAAACTGAAGAAGGCATGCATACAGGTGCAGAAGTATGAATAAATATGCATAATTACAAGCTCAGGAAATACATCAGAAACAGTGATTTATGAGAACTAACAGTGAAGAATCGAGCAGCACAAAGAACTATCACAGTATTAAAAATATATAGCAGGTTCAAGTTGAACGCCGATAGATTTCGAGCATATGCAAAGAGCAAGCCGTGTAAAACTGCAATACTTACCGTCATTTACTGCATCCAATTCGTCGGAGCCATCCATGCGCATGGTTTCTCCCAGTGGAATCATCTGATGACTCCCGAGGAAGCTTGACCGGCTGCTTGTGCGGCAAGCGCCGACGTGCCGACTCCTCCGACAAGCATTCCGAGAGGCCATCAACCAATCGAGGAATTGCGTCTGCCCTCAGCTTTGCTCTCTTACGCGGCAATGTAACAACGGTGCCTTGTATAACGCACTCGTCTTCACGAATAATGTGCTCCTTATCGAAATATATTTCGTACACGCGAACGTTCGGTGAGCTAAACGAGAATGCCCCATTTGTTGACGCGGTATCGCCCATTTCCACTTCTCTCGTCCATCGGGGTCACTGGCAAACGCGAGCGACACTTTTTTTTGACATTTTTGCTGTAGTCGGAGCGACAGTGCGGTACAGAGCATGTCTTTGGCATCGTTTTAAGAGGTGCTGCTAACTATTCGTCGCGTTCAAAAAAGGTAACAATCACACACAGCTCCGCGCGCTCGCAATAAAACACGACACCAACCGAACAGAGCCAACACACCACGCCGTCGCCTCGCTGGCCTCAACGAGGGCCTCCTTAGCCGGAGAGACAATGCATCACACAGCATGTCTTCGGCATCGTTGTCAAGCGGCCGCTAACAATTCGGCACGTCCGAAAACGGTAACACGCTCGAACAGCACCACACACAGGCGATAAAATACGATGCCAACAGAGCACACACACCATGCCGTCGCCTCTCTGGACTCGACGAGCGCCCCCCTTACCACCGGTGGTGCCGTGCCGCGGTCAAAGTTGGCAGCACACAAAGCTCTCCCATAGAGTGACCGGAGAAGTTTCGTGACCAGTAAAAAGTATTGAGGGACTATGGTGAAACCTTTGCCTTTCAGCGGGTGCACTCAGCCTGATGCTGCCACACGACAAAACACGATGGCTCAGATGCTTACGACCTTTCAAGTTTTCAGTTTAATGCAGATAGGAGGTCGGAACGCACATGTGTTTACTATACAAATGCAAATGTCCATAATTGAACGGCTATTAGCAGAAACATTCGTCCATGTTACTTGCCAAGTCGAAACAACAATATCTAAAGAAATGGAAAGAACGGCATGTCGCCACCTTAACTTAACTCCCATGCAACAATAAAACCTGCGGTCTATATCTGCTTCCTCTTCTCTACGTTCTTTTCTTCTGGTTAGATAATTCACCACGCAATACCGTAGTGTACGCGTTATTAGCGCTTTAATGGCGCTAATGTACTCGTTAATGAAGCAATAATGCGCCATTAAAATTCTATTGGGAGAGCTGACGTGACTTCACTTCTTTCATTTCAGAAAATTGAACAACGCAATGACGAAATTGTGAGTCAAATACGACTTACTTTCTTGCTTCGTACCATCCTTAGAATCATTAGAGAGCTGCGAACTCTGCATTATGGGTTAAAGACGAAGAAACAAAACCACTCATCAGGTGGTCGTGCCGCCACATGGACACGAATTTCAGGGCTGGATATGTGTTAGGAAGTATGTTCTTAAAAGGAGCATTTTCTTCATTTTGAGGGTACGCCGGTCTAATGTCTCGCCCTTTGGCCCTCAAGATTTTGGACGCTATTGTGTTCAAATATGATATTATCTTACGGCCTTCTTGAACGCCATAGCTTAATTACTCAAATATTTTTATGACTGAAGGCTAGCTAAAATCTATATTCATCAGAGCTGCGAATTTTAATTCGTGAAAGCTCAGTAAATCACGCTATAATTTGCTTACTAATAACTCGAATGGAGCTTTGTGCCACCTGCAGGAATCCCAACATGAATGAAAATTCCTTCTTACAACACGGCACGGATGTAACAAAGAGCTAAGCGAGGGAGAAGCGAACGCTTGGTGCGGCCTTTGTCTTCACCATGTATTAGAATCATGGGTTTACGCAAGAGTTGTATGTAACACAGTACAAGTATAATCCATTCCTTGTAATCAATTACACTTTCTTGTAATTTTGTAATAATTCAATTACATGTTCTCAAAATCGACTTGTAACCACTCTTCTAGGGCAGTTCTCGTCACGAAAAATATGCGACCGCTCTATAGACAACCCGGTGCTGTGAAGCGGGGTCCCAACAGAGCCTATTTTTTCACCTTTTCTTTGGCCTTACCTGTAACGCTTTACCCTGAGCGCCAGATACAGCGAAGCGCAGCGCTTCACAGATAACATGGAATTTTGCATCGAAGCACTGCGCAACTACGAGCTGGTGCGAAAGATGTTCGTATGTTATAATACCACCTTTTCCTTCAGAGTATGCCCTGAGAGAGTGCTCAGTGTAGCGGCTGACCTCTTAACGAGGAAACATGGAAGTATCTGCGATGACAACTCTGAAAAGCAATTCCCTTTGAAAGTTAACGACGCGGTACACTATATCACAGAAGCCACAGTAAGCCTACCAGCCTACACGGAAGCCTCCAGCCTTCTCTCTACCATGGAAGTCACAGTAGTTCGCTGTAGTTTGAGTAGACTTGAGTTAAAGTGTATGACAAGTAAAATGTTGAAGGATAGTAACGCGAAAGTAATCGATCACATTTTTGTGATGCCTCAGTTACTTATCTGGGGTAGTAATTGGTCACTGTAATGAATTACATTTTGAAAGGAAGTAATTGTAATTGTGATCGGTTACTTAATTTCTGTAACGTATAGAAGTCTGGTACACCCGCCATGGAAGCTTAGCAGTGAACGTGTGGCGTTCTAAGCTCCGTGATGCGTGTTTGATTTCAGCTCGAATTTAGATGGGAAGGAATGCAAATCTCAATGTCAGTGGACATAGGTTTACATTAGAGAAACAAAGGTAGGTAGGTAGGTACTAAACTTTATTAAAGTCCTGAAGAAGTCATCCCCCAGTTTTCATTGAGGGAGGACCTGCGGGCCGCTCCCACGTCGGGACGGGAAGACCAAGCCTCACCGCCGCGTCGTGGGCCTTCTGGACTGCCTGGAGTTGTTGGAACCAGTCGTGGCTCTGGAGCAGCGAATAAAAAGTGTCTTGCGAAATCTCTTCAGCCGTGTGGCGCTGAAAAGACGGGTACTCCCAGAGCATGTGGTTAAAATCGCTGTATCCGCCGCAGTCGGGACACGAAGGTGATTAAAATAATTAGCAGTCCTCCATTTCCATTCCCCTCATCACGGATCTCTTAAACCCGCAGTCCTCACACGATTTCAGCATTGGAAATGGGAACTTGAGAATTTAGTCATTAGCCTCCGACACTTGGCTCACCGGAGACAAGCACGTACTAAGACACCAAACCTCCTATACTGCCTTTGCATAGGCCGCTGATTCCCCCTATTTTATATTGCGCTCAAGCCGCATATTCCCTGAGCCACCTTACAACCTGCGCAAATGTGGCCAAGGTGGATAAAATATGCGCACATTGCTTCCCTATGTTGCGTGTTATCACGTTATCTTCAACATAGCACGCACGAAAACAAAATGCGACAACATTTTTCGCGTATCCCCGAAAACTTTGCACGAAATTACAAAACACAGCATGAGAGGTGCACACTTACAGAGCTCAACACTCTTGTTTAGAACCCTGAAACAGTGCGGACCAGATTCCAGTGACTTTTGCTGTTTATACCTTGTTTGTTACCAATTTTCGTCCAACATCAAACACGCTTAAACGCCTCACAGCAGTATTGTTTCTCGAAAGATGCCTACGACAATGTAACACATGGCGCAATTATAGACGCATTGAGGGAAGTCGGAGTTGGTAGCCGAACATTTGAATGGATGTGCACCTATATGAGTGGTCGATGTTTTTCATGGTCACTGAGGACGGTGCCACATCTTACCATCACACAGAACATGGAGTGCCTCAAGGTGGTGTGTTAACCCCGACGCTTTTGAACCTCGTGCTCGTTGGCCCCATCAGATGTCCGCCCAAGACAGTCCACATGTCTATATATGCAGACGACATCTGCATCTGGGCATCTACCGTGACAAGCCTACAAGTACGAGCCACAATACAAAAGGCAGCTGCACTGACCACGTTGTACTTGAAAAATCAAAATTTAGAACTGCCACCAGAGAATTGCTGCCTTGTCGCATTTGCACGCCAAACAATGCGGCAGTACACAATAAATTCAATGGGCGAACAGTTGCCTATGACCGGAATCACGCTTTTTAGGCGTGATCATCGACCGAGATTCATCATGGGCGCCGCCCATTTTGTACTTAAAGAGAATGTTTACTACCGTAGCAGACCTTCTGAAGTTTCTGGGTGCAAAGTTGTGGGGTACTTCAGTACAGTCGATTCTGCAGCACTACAATGTCTTATTTCTCGGCTTTGCGAGATACAGCCTTCCTGTGATGGGAAATACTTGTAAAACAAATTTGCGTGTACTCCAGGGGCTGCAAGCTCAAGCTTTAAGGACGTGCCTCTGTCTTGCGAAATCTGCGTCTACGGCGGCAACGATTATCATTGCAGGAGATCATCCTATGAGCCCGTATATAACCACTGATACCCTCAGAGCGCATATTCGACACCTTGCCCGGGTACCTTCGCACCATCTAGCATCTTTACCTGCAAAATGGCCGCCACACACAACACTCAGCCACATAATTACTGCCCGTAGTACTTCCTTGCTCTCGAACTATACACATGCAGCAGGACCATCCTCGCCTTTATGGTACTTACATCGACTTGAAGTGCGCGTTGACCTATCTGGGGTTAGGAAGAAGACAAGAATGTTATCGGTTGTACTTAAACATGAAGTGTACAGTGCTCACACCCATATTTACACTGATGGTTCAGTTATGGCTACAAGCCCAACCACCGTCGTAAGAATTCCAGCAAGATCTGTCACAATACAGTTTAAAATATTTCACGCAGCCTCAAGTAGAGCTGCTGAACTAGTAGCCCTCCGTGCTGCTCTTCAGTTTGTCATAGAGCAGATACCTAATTCATGGTCTATATTTAGCGATAGCAAAGCAAGCCCTCCAAAGTCTACCCTCGGCTTTACGTCATGGCTCCCATGAGCAGTTCGTAGCGGGAATCAGGCAAGTTCACCATGAAGTAATTCAAAAAGGGCACAAAGTAATATTCCAGTCGCCGCCTAGTCACTGTACCATTCGGGGAAAGGACCACACATCTGCTCCATCCGCCCACGACGGCGTCAGCAGTGTCGCCATTGCCCATTCAACATCCGACTACGCAAAAGAGCTTAGTGTGCTAGCCCGTCGTCTTACGTTGGACTTGTGGCCTTCACCGACATTTACAAGGGCACTGGTGCGTACTTTGGACTGTGATCTCCAACTACGCATCCCGCCCAGCCTATCACGACGTGACAGTGCCCTGCTGGCTCGCCTGTGGCTTGGAGTGGGCTTCAGAAATACCTAGTCATTTGTTATTGGAATGGCGGTCAGTCCGTCATGTGAAGTATGCGGGTACAGCGAAACAGTAGCGCACCTTCTCTGTGAGTGCACTCGCTTCAACTCCGAAAAAGAGACCCTCTCAGCCGCACTGGGCAAGCTGGACAACCACCCTCTTACAGAGAACAAAATCCTGGGGCCTTGGAGCACTCGGTTTTCAACTCGAGACGCTCTGCGGGTGTTGGTTGCGGTTTCTACAAGCAACCGGACTCAGTGACAAACTATGACTGTTTGCGGACAATGTTGCTGTGTAGTACTCGGACGGTGCTACAGCCACGACCTTTTTTTTGCCTTTTGTCACAAACTTTTCTTCTCTTTGATTCTTTTACATCCCCCCTTTCTCTTCCCAAGTACACAGTATGAAACCGGAGTCTTCCTTTGGTAAACCTCCCCGTCTTTCCTTCATCTTACTCCATCTCTCTATACCTTGTTTAAAAGCGCTCATGTTATAGAATGCATGATCGCTAATGATGAATGCTCAAGTCTTGACTATCTCAAACTGCCTCTTATCGGTATACGCGGAGCCAGGCGTTCCGAAAAGTGCCGGAGCGTGCCGTTTCAGCGTTCTAGATAAGTGTGTGTACTCTATGAACAACTTTGTTGGGAGCTAGGTTTAGCAGAGTTGTGAAAAGCGCATATTGACAACTCGAGAGGCCGAGAGTAGACTGACGTACGTTTTTTTTTATCAGTAAAATCATGTGCCCGCAGTGTGGAAGAGTACATCTCTTGATCACTGAGAAGTGAGCGAGAGGAGAACAGGTCAGGTACAACGACCCCGAATGCAAGAAGGAATGCACTGTCGGCGAAATTCGGGGCATGCTTACCAAGCTTGTCGGATTGGCGCCTCTGTAAAACTAATTTCCCCGTGGCAGAATTTCGCGAGGAGCGTCACCAAGAACGCGCGACCGCTGTTGTCATTAAAATTTGATGGTGCAGAATGGCTACCCCTATCTCTCTCAAAAGACAGACATCACCCGACGTAACGTTTACGCAAGAAACCATTTTCGGACACGACGATACATCCCTGCACAAGTGGGCTCGTCATATGCGAAGAATGTCCATTCCCCATTGAGAGCTAAGGTACACAAGGAAGCAGTCTGGGAGATTGGGCTGCATATTCATGATTCACTACTAATACTTTAGTGACGTGGGCTATGACGATTCAGATGAACGATCTACCGTGACGAGATATCGTCCAAAAAAGTGGACGCAATATAGAGTTTTACGTGCCAAAACCATAACATGATAATCAGTAGAGGCCGGATTTTTAGGCACTAAAAATCGTGTTTTAGGCGCCAGAGAAATAGGCAGGAAAAACACAGGCCCCCAAAATCGTAAATATAGGCACGATAAATTTTTACAAAAAACTCAAATTTTCGAATAAGGACGTGCGCGACCTGGTCTACGACAGGAAAGCAAACAAATGTTATATTTTATGATTGTACAAAGGCGTTAATGATTTAACATAGCCATGCAATGGTCCCTTTTCGGGCACAGTTTCCAGAACACGGTCTCTCCTTTTATTGTCCAGAATGGTAAGTGTCCACCATCGAATAAACACGCTCCTGTGTCTGCTTCTTTTCCGCATGGCTGGGAAGGAGAGCAGAGGATTCAATAGCCAGAACGCTAAAAGGCCAGAAGGGTCTGTTAGCCTTGTATTGGCCGGGTATAATAGCGCAAAGTCAATTTCTCCTCTTTGTGTGAACACCATAAAGGGCCCCCTTACCAGGTTTTGAGCGTTTCGAGCTAGAAGTGTAGGTAATGCATGCACTGCGCTAACGATCACGTCTGCCAAGATTCGCAACGACGCTCCCCGGAAGGAGGTGAAATGTCAGACTGAATGCCTCGTGCCCTTTATCTCACGGGCGCGCGCACCAATGTGGGGGAGGTGAAGTTCAACAAGGAATGGTCCCGTGTATGTCACAGTAGTACATGAAACTGCGAGAATTATTCGAGGCTACATGTGTAATTTGTGCAATCTGTTGCTTGAATAGAAGAATGAAAGTTAATAGAAATATTACAACATAAAACCGGAATGTGTGCGCACTTTTCTTTAGTTTTTTCTTCGAATCGAAAGCGATGCGAGACTTAGCTGCCTATATTTCTTTTGTGTTCATGTTCTCGCCGTTCCCGCGTCGTGCCGGCGCCAGCCCTGACAACGCTTAGCATGTTTTTGGTGCATCGTCCCTTACAGCAGTTCCAGCTGTGCGACGCGCTGTGTCGTGGTAAGAATACAGGGGGATTCATGCCAGCCTCTCCAAACGCATAGACGAATCCATCCCACAGAAACAGGAAGTACACTATAGAGCGAATGCCGAAACAATACAACACCGCTTGTGCGCACGACCTGGCTTGGGCATGTCATGTGCATATTGTGTAATCTTGCGTGCGCATGGCGTGTTGATGCGTCAACGTCGTGTGATCTTCCGGCTCCGAGTTTCTCTGATACCGAAGAGGGCAGGGAAGGAATTTGGCTTGCGAGTGGCAAAGGTTTCAAGCTCACTTACCGGCATCATGCTTTCGCGGCTCGTAATGAACCAATTAAAATGTTCTTGTGGTACAAAACTCTTCATTGGGCACGCGAACACTTCCAGTATCTGACTAAAATATCTCATGTGACCTGGGTGAAGCGCCCTTTAAGAGTAAATTACAAACGAAACAAAACCCATGTGCACATCTGATTTTTTTTACCTAGTTTCTATTTTGCCCTGACGGCACTCCATGGTTTCGCATTCGCTCTCCATAGTCCTGCTGCTGCGCGCAGGCACCTCCTGTTTTCTGCCCCCCCACCACGCCCAAGTCTTCAAGGAGGTGCTTCAATTCCATGGGAACACTGGACTGGAAAACCGGCGGTAAAAGCCGCCCGCCACGTCCTCGAGCATAGACGCCACTCTCCTCTTCTTCCCCCTCTCCTCTTCCCGCCTTCCGGCCTGGGACGTGCTCCCATTTAGGGTAGCAGAAATAGCGTGTTTTCCTCTCCCCTGCTCCAGCTGCTCGCGCCATGTCAGTGCGGTGGGGTAAGGTGGCCGGCGCGTCCCATTTCACTGCTGCAACCGGTTGCTTCCCGGATGTTTGTTGAACTAGGGGAACTAGGTTGTTGCACCCCATAAAGTTCCGAAACGTCAATTTCGCCCGGTAACATGAATTACGGTCTCAAACTGTACTCGAAAGCAAAATTTGAGGCTAAATAGCGTTCATATAGGCACCAATTTTGAAAATAGGCATTTATGGGCACTTATAGACATTTAGGCACAAAACCCCAAAAATAGCCTAGGCATTTATAGGCACTATAAAAACACTATAAAAGCCCTCCTTTACCCCTAATTTGTGCTCATATATCAAAGTGGCGCGATAGGAACGCAAGGAAAAAAAATAGGCATTTGCCTATAATCCGGTCTCTAATAATCAGGCACGCCGCTGTAGATGACTCTGCAAATTTCGCCCATCCGGAGTTCTGAAAGGGGAACTGAAATGAAATTTAAAACTTGAGATAAGCCTTTCATTCGATTGCTCGGTTAGCATAGGTCTTTTTGGCCAAATATGAATGGCGTCCGTCCCGTGGATATTATTTTATTTCAGTGGCAAAGAGCTTACGAAAGCTCACTAGGCCTTGTGACATTGACATTACTTCTGCGTGTTCAGTGTGGCCCATACCACCCTGAGTGACAAGGCGTGAGCAATGATGACGTCGAAGACCTGAGTGTATTGATCGCGGCACCGACTGGCATCTGCGTCTGGAAACGCTTTCCTTCCCAGTGGCTCTCCTCACTCCACGTGCCTGATCTTCGTTGCTTCACTTTGAGCAGTCTGTCGCGTGCTCGTCAGCGCGAGTGTGATAATTCGGAGGGACGATGTGTATCACATTACGTGTCATCATTTCGCGACATCTTCGTGCGCTCCAATCGTGTTCTTCAAAGCGCAGGAAAACGGGGCATTACGACACGTTGTTTACATGTAGGGTACACAATAACGCGACCACAGGCTATCAAAATGGAGGAAGTATGCGAACGTTCAATAGAAAAATATTAGCGCCTAGTAACGGACAAATAGCGTTAATAAGGAATTTCAATGATGATGATATATTATTATAGCAAATATTTGTTCGTCCCTTCAATGTACTTTGAGTGGCGAATCACTAGTAGGGGGGTCGATAACTACTCGTCAATGCAAAAAACACCACATACGTAAATTTGATATCAGTGCTTCATCAATGTGCGCCTAAATCTAAGAACACAGGCCTGTAGCATTTCGCCATGATATGATTATGATGCACGCTGTAGTAAAGGGCGTTGGAAATGGCGTTCTTTAGCGCGTTTAAATGGCACATGGTCAGGCCTCTGTTTTTTTTTCGCCTTCACCGAAACGCGACCGCTGAGGCCGGTATCGAATCTGTTTATTCTGGATCCGCAGCCAAGCACCGTAACCACTTTATCAAAGCGGTGGTTTGAATGTTTTAAAAGCTGTGCTTAACTTTGCATTGTTTTAAAAGTGTACATATATAGCCTTATAATGCAATAATTGCAGTGTTTTCAAAGTATGTAAGCGATATGCTCTTTCTTTTATTCCAGCAAGGCGAATGTTATGATCACGGCAGAGCAACAAGGCAACGTCACATCACTTCGCCTCCGCACATTAGGTGCTGTACAGCTTGACCAAACATTTATGCTTCGAACTGATGTTGTCCTGCTAAGATGTATATTTTTATAAACTTCGAGGCTGTATCGTGTACTAGGTGCTTATGTGTTGCTTGTCCCTTGTGCTGTAATCAGTGCTCTTGTCAAGTAGTTTATTTGGTCACTTACTAACGGGCTTCAAGGAAAGCTACGACAATGCTCTTACACGTCCGCCTCGGTGGAACAGTGGCTACGGTGGTCGGCTGCTGATCCGAAGGTCGCGGGTTCGATCCCTGCCGCGGCGGTCGCATTTCGATGGAGGCGAAATGGTAGAGGCCCGTGTACTGTGCGATGTCAGTGCACGTTAAAGAACACCAGATGGTTAAAATTTCCGGAGCTCTCCACTACGGCGTCTCTCATAATCATACCGTGGTTTTGGGCCGTAAAACCCCAGATAATATTAATGTAATCCTCTTACAGTCGGAACACTTTTCTTAAATACTGGATTTATTTTATCGCTAACTTCCAACGAAGCACCACATGGCTAGGCACAGAAACGCCTTGGCATTGCAAGATTATTTGAGCGCATCAAGCGACAAACACAACAACCCAAAAAGTTACCACCAAAATGTGCAATGTAATGCATTTTCACGATGTCTTAGCTAAGTGGTGGTAGTATGTGTGAGTTCTCACGATCAGTTCGTATGGATAAGACCCAAGCACACAGACAGCACGCGAAGTGGATTTTCCAACAGCTGTTGTAGCGAGGGAAGCCACAAACCAGGCTAACACTCTTCTGGGAGACACAATAGACGCTAGCAGTGTGGTTAGACATTGCAGTACGCTATGAAGTTGACTCTTGAACTTCAGTTTGAAGGCAAATGTAGAGCATAACTTCTAGTTCGATTGATGCGCCTAACATAAAATAGGTATTCACAAAAGATCGCTTTGATCACGAAAGCGATAAATGACGATCAACGAGCCTGCCAGCTTCTTTGACGGATGTTTAACCACTGATACTAACTAAGCCTTCGCATGTGAAACATTGATCGCGGTGCGGCTACGGAGCACAAAAATAATAACTCCCCCCGCTCCGCTCTTGCATTTCACTCTGGACGCAGCAGAAACAATGCACCAGGGAGCGTCGGGGACAAATCTGTCGCAATGTCGTCAACAGATCATTTTATTTATTTATTTCAAGGTACCTTATAGTTTTCGGAGTCAGCCATAATTCATCATCGCCATCATCAACCACAGCCTGAACAAACTCTGCTGCGACGCTCCAATGCAACTACATGTATTGCTTTGCAGACGCATAGTATTGCACCATGCGTTACACCGTGTGAAGTGCGCGACGAGGTAAGCAAGTAAAGCAGCGCATTCATCACAAAGGAGTCAACTGCAACTCATCATCACCATCATCAGCCACGGCATGAAAAAACTCTGCGGTGGCGTTCCAATCCAACTACGCGTGTTGCCTTGCAGACGCGTAGCTTTTATTACTTCGATAGGTCGGAAAATAGTCAATTACAACGCAGTGGGTTCTTCGCAGTTGTAATTGCAGTGAGGCCGCGAAGAGAGCTTACAACGGCGAATGTCAGGCGCGCTTTCGATGTTGTGCTCACAGCAAGGTCGAAGTGTCTATCCAGAAACGAAACATGGCAAGATGGCAATGGGAACGTGGCCAGAAACATAATTTCGCGTTCCACTCTAAAACACGGAGCTTGAACGTCGTGAAGTTTTTATGGTCTTAGGGGTTGACCAAATGATTTCACTTAATAACGCGATAGCGTGAAAGAGCTCGTTTCGCAGAAATCCCGGCGTCGGCGTCGGTGTCAGCGTCGGCGGCGGCGTCGTTGGTTGTGAGCGAAAAATCATCATTTTGTCCGTGACCGAAAAATCGAGAAAGATGCGATTAAAATAAATAATAAAAATATCCGGGTCCGAATGAGGATCGAACGCAGACCATCTGCGTGGCAAGCAGGTGTTCTACTACACAGCCACGCTTCTGCTTGGGATTTCATTGAAAATAACTTCATCTGCTTCGAAATGCAGTGAAAATAACTTTCACGCTTTACAAACACATGCGTCCTGTATACAGGCGTCACAATACAACATGTAAAATCGCAGTAATATTGCGTGGTACAAGCGTACATTGCCATCGGGCGTCAGAAGATGTGAATATCGTAACGACATTGTGGTTCAAAGCCGTCCACCCATTACAAAAGGCAAACACGCCACTGCGCGTATTCCCTTAGGACCACGTAGTGGGTGCATGGCAGGTTCAAAAAAATTTCCCGCATTTTTCGCGCATACTTGCTCGTGGTTTAAGGCATGCTACCTAATATATAGTATGCACTAAGTGATTGAATTGGTGTATTCATGTGGGAGGTAGTGGCCAAGTACTGTAACCAGGGTGGCCAATCCTGCTCAGGTGAGGGAGTGCATTGCTGGCTGTGGTCGTCAGTGAGGCCACACTCCAGGCCTTTTTACGCAATTCCATCATCACGCGGATTTTTTTAAAAATCCGGTTGGGAATTATCCGGAGTGGACTCCAAGAGAAGGCAAACGCATGAGGGGGGAGACAGAAAATCAGGTGGGCAGATGAGAATAAGAAGTTTGCAGGTATAACGTGGCAGCAGAAAGCACAGGACCGGGAAGATTGGCGGAACATGGGAGAGGCCTTTGCCCTGCAGTGGGCGTAGTCAGGCTGATGATGATGAAGTGATTGAAGTACGCACTAGGGACACGATATCGCTATCGCGTTCAACTCTTAAAGGCGAAACTTAAGGGTCCCCCCATTTTTTATAAAGTAAAAAAATTGAAAAGTTATACGTAGAGAGGGTGAGAGAGAGAGAGAGATAAAACAACTTTATTAGAGTCCAGTGTAGACGCTTAGTTTGCCCCGCGCCACCCGGCTACTCACACGTGGGGACCGGCAGGTGACTCCTAATTATTCCCCACCGCTTTCTGCAACCCCACATTATTTGTCTAAACGCAAACATTCGACAGGAATCTGCTTCGTCAGAAAGAAATTGTTGTTTAAAATAGGCCACCTGCCACAGGTAATTAAGGAAACTTCAAGCGCAAAACTTGACTCTTGTAAACCACGTGGGCCTGCTTCTTTTTTAGGGGCGAGCGTGACTACGCTCTTACCCGCAAAAGGTGGGAGCCAGGGGCGTAGCCAGGGGGGGGGGGGGGCTTATGAGGCTTCAGCCCCCCCCCCCCCCCCCGAAATTTTTTCGTATTGTGATGTATCGCCTGACCAAAAGAGCTAGCCACGCCGGAAATCAATCTGGATTTTTTCTAAAATTGCTTTTCGCAGTCGAAAAGACACTTCGGTGGGAACATTGCGGACCACTGGTGGTCCTTTATCTAGCTGTGCAGAGCATGATACCCAAGAAATATTCTGCAAAAGAAGGCGTAGTGCCTTGTATTGCCATTTTAGCCCTGTCACCGCGAAGGAGTAACTATTGTTGACACGCAGGACGCTCTGGATTAAGATATATAGAAGGGGCCTTCAACAAACCTCAACTAGCGGGCCGCAGTAACGAAATTTAGTCCCACAAGCGCTGGGAGGACAGTGAAAATGGTGGATACCGGGGGGGGAGGGGGGGGCTGAGAATTTGAATCAAAATGTCACCAAACGTTGCCTCTAGAAAGAGTAAAGAAATCCTTTCCTGCATGGGTCATTTCAGAAGGGTATTTGACGTCAGGACTCGGAAAACATATGGATACTGATTTTCAGAATGACTAAAATCTGGACGCCGAGTGTGCAATATGGAGTTTTCGTTTCACGGTGATGTTGCAACTTATCATGAGCGCATGGGGTGCCTCGCGCACACGCACAAAACACCTGAGACCAGTCCCGTCTCTGTGGCTTGCCTGAACAAAGAGCTATTATACGTAGGCGAGAAAATAATGCCAATACTATTTAGCAAACTCGCAAGGCTATTCTGCCTGAAGGTGCGGTCCGCTAGCAAGGGGTCCGCGGGCCGCGTGTTTTGTCCCGGCAGTGCACTATATTCTTAGAACAAAAGGCATCTACTAATTTGGGCTGCTAGGGTACACCGATCAGCAAGGGGGGGGGGGGGGGCATCCCCTCAGTGGATAAGTAAGGGCAGGGTAGAGCACCCTTGATTCACTCCTTAACTGACCACTCTGACCTCAAAGTTGCTCTGATGCATTCTTCAGTGTTGCCAGTGAGCTGACATTTTTGAGGTCAATCTTTGGAACACACCCAAATTTTTTTCCCTGTCCGAGAAGCGAATCCACATCGACGACGCTGCTAAGGAGACTATAATTTACTAGCAATCTTGCTTTGCGAAAATTACTTCCTTCTAACGGTGATAGTGCTTCGAACAGCCCTCTTTCGGCCAAGGCATGATGACTGTCTTGTGCTATATATGCAGCGTTTTTTTTCTTAAAGAACCAAATCATAAAATGGCTAAATTTCACGGTAGTTTAAGACGTGCCAAAGTATATTTCTCTTTTAAACGAATTGTAATCAAAATGGGACAATTCCTCATCGTAACGTGAACTCAAAAAGGCAGTTTTGAATTTTAAAAAAATCAGCGACATCCTTCATCTGCTTGGATCAAACTGTCAGATCCATTGAATCAGTGCTGCTTCAACAAATGCGACCAAAACAACCAACGTGACCGGGTCCAAACTGTTTCATTTGGGTCCTAGTAGCTTTCCTATATTGCTTTCATTCGACAACCTTTGCGCTGCATATCATGGCCTTCTTTCACTACGAGACGGTATATTTGAAATAGAAGACAACTGAAATGAAGATATTGGGCATCGCTTTATTCCTTGAAGAAGAAACGATCCGAAATGGCGTAAAATCAAATGAGCTCAGAAAAATATGAACAAGAGCTGGAACAGTTTTCAGGCTACAGACAAACAAATGAACAAACAAACGAACAAGCAAACAAACAAACAAACAAACAAACAAACAAACAAACAAACAAACAAACAAACAAACAAACAAACAAACAAACAAACAAACAATTAAGCCTTTTTCTGAAGGCCCTCAAGATGCCAAGAACGACAAAAAGCTGCCGGCAGTCCAGAATGGTGCGCATTTTTCCTGGTAGGACCACTCGCTCTACAAGTCTAGTTATCGTCGTTACGCCAATGCAACAAAACGCGGCACCGACGGAAGCACAAGCATGGTGTTAATCTAATCGCAAAATATTGCTGTATCGTTCATTTGCTGTGGTTTAGACTTCTTTTACGAGCTAAGTCAAGTCCCAAATGAAATGTTACAATCTCTAATAGCGAAATACAAATTTTATTCTGCAATACTGAAGATAGTAGGCAGCATAGATTTTAGCCGCACTATAGATTTTAGGTATTTTGGTGACATGAGGGCACTGGCGAAAAAAATGATGGAGCTGGCGCGACCATGTTGTCCGTAGCAAAAAACTGCGTTTTTTTTTCAGTTTCAGTTAAAGCGGACTTCGCTTTTTTAGAAGAAAAAGCACCACATATGTATCATCTGGCTAGAATAGTTCCACTTCTACCGCGCTGTTATTTCGAGCTCAGTCAGCCCGGCGTTTTGGAATACTACTAACAATAATAATTTGTGGAGTTTGACGCGCCCAGAACAATGGTATGGTTATCAGGCACCTCGTAGTGGAGGACTGCGAAAGTGTCTACCGCTTGAGTTCCTTAACAAGCACTTAAATCAAGGAGGCTCGCGCATTTACAGTGGCCTGAAGCATTTGGTCTCCATAAAAATGCTACCGCCGCGGCCGGGATGGAACCGACATCATTCGCGTCTGCAGTCGAGCACCGTAACTACTGTACCACAGCGGTGGCTTGCGCTTTGAAAATTTTGTTTGCTTTGTATTTTTTTTCTCTTTTATAAATGCGGCTATCACGAGGTCAACAAAAATCTTTATTTAATGTGTATTCCATAGAACCACAGCTGTCTATGTGAGCTACGTTGTCTCGTGACTCAGTAGCGTAAGGTTTTGGGATGAGTGGTGTTGAAAATCCTGCATAAAAAGTTAATATCTCAAGCACGTGAATGGATGTCTAGACAACCCTGCAAACGACGCAGTATGATAGGGGATCATTGGCTAAACATCGCGTCGTCTATGTAGCATCAGGTCGCATCCTATATTCCAAAGGAAATTTTACATTTCACTTCCGGTTCTAGTCACTCGTTTGCGGTCAGAGAAACATGTTATAATTTCGCTCACCGGCAGTTCATCTCAGCAATACATGCACCGCGCATTATTAAGGTTCGCAATCAATTGTGAACGCTTGCTTAGTTTTCATGCAAATAAATGCTATTTGTTGCACTATCTAAGAAAGCGTAGCAGTATATTTTTAGTGGGACGTCAGGTGGAAAAGGTGGATAAAACTGTCTGGTGGGTAGACAAACTTTACGTAGTATTGCGTTGCAATGTGCACTACCAGAAGATAAACTTGATCACTGTGTCTATGAGAAAGCTCATATATGCATGCAAGTCTGCTAGACGTAACGCTGCTAGACGTAACGCTTTTTTCGTCAATAGTAAGCTGGCAGGTTTCGCGGGCGAGCTTATTCTAACAGTGCGAAGTGTAGCGGGTAAAAAAAAACATGCGCACACAGCATGAAAAATTGATTCGATCACCGTTTTCAACAGATTATGATCAATTAGCTTCTCGAAACTAAGATAATTGTGATGTTTGTAGTGAATTCTGCTCGATCGATTATGTAGATTGATCTCCAAACACGAGCGGAAAAACAGGAGCATGCAAATGCACAGCAAAATATTGGACAGGTTTAAATTTACTGCATCATTTTACATTATAATTTATAAAACCAGTAATAAATTTGTGTTTTCTAAATGGCTTCTTCAAATGACTCAACTTAAATGATCTAGTGATTGTAACGTAAGTATACGAACTTTCCCACATAAAGCTTTCATATTCCGAAGTCGTAGTAAAATTTATTTCCAGTAATCATGCAAAAATACAGGACGATTGCGGTGCGTGATAGATACTGGCGGACAGTGGCGTACCCAAGGGGGGGGGGGGGGGTTGGGGGGGGTTCAAACCCCCCCCGAAATTTTTCAGTTTTGCTTGCGTATATATGCACACATACATACAAACGCACGCACGAACATACATAAAGTATGGTTGAACCCCCCCCCGAAAAAAATTTCTGGCTACGCTACTGCTGGCGGAACTATTGTTCAAGGGGAACAGCTGAAGAGGAAAATAATGAGGGCCTTCTTCTCAGGAAACGTGTGATGCAGCAACGTCATGCCAGTAAAATTAAGCGCGAAATGTAAAATTTTCGTAGTACTAGAATGCCACTTAAACAACGTTCACTTTTGCGAATGGGTCCCAAAGAATGTACTGCGTTTCCTGAGTTGCATAGATTTTCGTTAGTTCGTTTGGGCAGCCCTATGTAAAAGACTTTTAATTGTTTCCTCCGCAATGGCGAGCGGGCACGTTTCACCGGACAGGTGCTGTGAACGATAAGAAGTGTACAGGAAAACAAAAACTATTGATTTCATTAGATCACAGTTTTTAACATACTTTGTGCTGTAACAGCGCCGTCATTCTACTAAGAGAACATTTAAAATGCTGGAGAAGCAAATACGCATCTCTCTCTCTCATGATATATATATATATATATATATATATATATATATATATATATATATATATATATATATATATATATATATATATATATATATGCGTGTGTGTGTCTGTGTGTGTGTGTGTTTGTATATAGTGTTGACATGCGAGCCCCCCCCACCCCCCCCCGAACAAAAAATTGGCCGCGTATCTGCGTGCTTCGCTGCAAATGTCGTCGAAAGACGATAGTCTTCTGCCGGCCGTACTACAATGTTTTGCCTTGACTCAGACAGCGCTTTCTCTATGTTGAATCGGCCGCATCTGGCTGGCCTTGATAAAATAGAGGAGGCGCTACGTGAGACATGGACGCCATCTGGCAGTGCTGTCGAGAAACATCACCTTGTGCAGAACCCAGCAGCAACATATCGTCGGCCGAGGGCTTTTTCGTGCATAACGTCGCTTTTTGAGCGCAGCCTAAAAAACGCTGGAGTCTTCATAATTACGTATCTATGTATATTTTCTTATAAAGAAACATACCAGAGACTAGTTATGTATTGACGTTGCTCCTCAGACATGCGTAACATTTGCTTTTTGATCGACAATGTTCACAAGCATGAACAAAAATACTTGTGCAAGATGGCTGGGACGCTGAGAAAGTGGTTAAACTTTGGCTGAGTAGCTGAATCGGGTCACGGACAGACAAACAGACGGACAGACAGACCAAAATTTCTGCGAAGAAGTATCCCAAGAAAGACTATCGTCTTTAAAATTCCTGGCTACGCCACTGGTGGGAGCGTATAGTCTTGGCTACCTCACAGTGATCCTGTTTGAGGGCGCTGCCTCCTGATGCGGGCTGCAGTCTAGTCACGTGTAATTGTTCAGATTTCGCGGCCTTTCTTTATCAGGCAAAAAAAAAACAATTGCGAGGACGCCATTAGTACGTTGGTGAAAATAGCGCAGTTAGACGTAATTTGAACATGCCTACGTAAGCCTCATTGACATTTTAATGATTAGTTGAGTAATTGTCGAGTTAGAAATCTAATTAGAACTAATTAACTAAACATCATTTACCAAAAAATTAGAAGCGGCTGCTACAGTATAGTGGGAACAATATGCACAGATGTGCATCGCGTAACGATGTACCTCTTTTTTTAAAATCGTGCTACGTAATATTGCGGACACTGTATATATGTGGAGAACAGCGGTTTGCGATAGGTTGCGAGACACTGGAAATTGCAAAGGAATACGTCTACTTAGGACAGCTGGTAACCGCGGAGCCGAATCATTAGAGTGAAATAACTAGACGAATAAGGATGTGGTAGAACACGTTCTGCAAGCATTTTCAAATCATGAATGGTAGTTTACCACTATCCCTCTAGGGAAGGTATGTAACACCTGCATCTTACCGGTAATTACCTACGGAGCAGAAACCTGGAGGCTTACACAGAGGGTTCAACTTAAACTGAGGACGACGCAGCGAGCAATGGAAATGAAATTTTATAGGTGTAACCTGAAGAGACAGGAAGAGAGCAGAGTGGGTCAGGGAATGCACGGGTGCTAAGCATATCATAGTTGAAATCAAGAAGAAGAAATGCACATGGGCCGGACACGTAGCGCGTAGGCAGGATAACCGCTGCTCATTATGGGCAATTGACTGGTTTCCGACAGAAAAGCAAATGTGCGAGTGGGAGACAGAAAGTTAGGCGGGCCGATGAGATTAAGAAGTTTACAGGCACAACGTGGCAGCAGCAAGCGCAGGACGGGGTTGATTGGCGCAACATGGGAGAGGCCTTTGCCCGGCAGTGTTCGTAGTCAGGCAGATGACGATGATAGTGATGATGATATATGGAAAGTTGGCGGCTTTCCTAGGTTAGTGGTGGCCGCCACGTTTGTTTTCTGACACAAGGCGAATGCGTTTGAAGTATGTCCTTAATAGCGTCTCTGTTCTCCTGGGTGACGCCTTAATGTGCCGCGGCTTTCGGAAGAACCCCTTACGGTTATTGGCCTCGAGGTGAATAATTCGCGAATACTCAAAGGAGAGGCGATTGCCGCGACCCTCTTAGTACGCTGCGAGACATCTGTTTTGGTGGTTAGAATTCCTCACGTCGTTTGCGTTCTGACTCAACCTCTCGGGAAAGACATTCCGCTTCCCCATGTAGGAACGGTCGCATTCTGCACAAGCCTGGTATATGCAGCCCCATGTGCTCTGTTTTAGGTAAGGGTGAGGATTGGAAGATTCCCAACGAGGAGGATACTTCGCGGGCTACCTACGCTCACTGAACCACCAGAATACATACACGCGCCTCACTTGGGCCTTTGATGTAGTTTGGGGATACATTGCGCTGGTTCGTGTGGTTCTTTCTTCGTCCCTGTTTTTGCGCTTATTCTATTATGATCAAAGTAACCTACCCGCCAATACTCTAAAAAATTGCGCGTCGGCGTTGTTTTTCGGAAGCCGACGTTGGAAGCAGCGTCAGTAGCATAGGTCTCTGAAAGAAGTCTTTTGAGTAGTCGTTCTTTTTTTCATGAAGCGCCCGGCTTTCATTTTTCTTTTTTTCGGCATACAAAAAAGCAGACAATGAGTACCCATCTGGTGAATAGCGACGTTACCGCCGCGTCTTCATGGTGTAGAGGGTGTTTTGAATCGTCTCAAGAGTGACGTGCGGAATTTTCACTGCAAAGGGAAAGGCGTTGCCGGGAACTCTGATGCGCACTACCACCGCATCTTTGTCTTTCCCAGGATTGTTGAGATAGCGTTCCATCCCGGCAAGCGACTCTTCGCGGGATCGGATCGCATTTAGGCAGCACCCTGAAATATCAAGCGGTCGACAGGAGCGCAACGAAGCGCTTACTTTCACCACCTTCGTCTTGTCTCTGTACCAAAAATGGCGATACCTACTGACCATTGTATTCGAATGCATCCCAGTCATCCCTAATGAATAGAGCGAGTTGGTGTTTAGACGACCAATTTTGCCTGTATATTAAACGCTCTTCTTTACTTCAGTTTTTGGTCTGTGTTGGAGTGGCAATAGGCGTGCGCAGGGTTCCCCTTCTGGGGTGGGCGAAGGATCGTCGCAGCGCCCCCCCCTCCCTACTATGTCAATGTCAAGAGGAGGGCGCCACCCCCTTTTAGGAGACTAGGGGGGCGGCCAACCCCTCTGCTCCCCCCCCCCCCCCCCCCGAGCACGCCTATGCACGTGGACATCTCTTACATAAAATACTGCGATACCTTGAAGGCATATAAGTTTGTTTTATCAATGTCTCGACTACAACACAATCTTCACACATGTTGCAGGTCGCCATAATCTTCCATTCAATCTTCCCGCTAAAGTCACTGTGCTTTATGCCAACGGTCAGTGCATCGTAGTACAGTATACAGCAGCAACATATGGTAAGAATAGTTTGCTGATAGCGGCTTTTATTGTTTTCGCACCAATGATTATTTGATTTGTGATGTGCTTTAAAAAAAAGACTTTTGTATTATCAAGATGCATCCATTGTCTAACACAGTATGTGTTTCCTAAGGTGAGTGAAGGCATGCAGTGCTGATCGTTCTAACAAACCCATGTGTTCGTTTTAAAAAATAAATTTGTAAATGCATTATCAGACCGCCACTAGACCAAATGTATGCACTAATAGTTTTTCATGTGTTTCTTTTTTTGTTTCGCTTGTGTCTTCATTTAAAGTGTCAGTTCGACGGATCATGTACATGCCACGACATGGTGTGCTTCCATATTAGAGATCTCTAGCTGAATTTGACTTTGTTTTATTGGCGAACCATTGATGAAGTTTAAAAGGCCTCGCAAGAACATGACACAGAGGAAAACAGAGGAGAAAATAAAAACATTAACCATGGATTTCATCAAGAATTGAGGGGCTTTTATAATAAAAAAAAGTCACAGTTTCGCCACTAGGGCGAAGCAATGAATGCGATAGCAAGAAATTATACCTCGCGACAACTTTCTGTGGCAGCACAGCCAAAGCTACGTGGGCGGAGCTTCTGCACATGTGTTACTACGCCAAGTAGTCCGTTCGCGGGCGATTTCAATTTCGTTTTCGCAAGCGCATGCAACATGTTTTCGCGCGAACATCCAATGTTAATGATGTTATTTTTGAAGTAGTGTTTTAAAAGATAGGTTATATAAAGCTTAAAACTAAAGCTATGACAAGCCTTGAGGTATACTTGTGGATGTAGCAGTGAAGAAAACCTACATGGAATCACTGCTGTGCCCTCCTGCGAATTCCATTATAGCACTCATCTGCCAGCGGTTTAAGACCGCGCGCAAAGCGAGCACCATACAGTGATGCTTGGATTTGTTTTGTCTTTTTCTTGGCTTTTTTTTTTTTTTTTTTGGAAAGCAATAAAATATTCCTTATTGCTAAGGAACACAGGAAGCAGCTTTATTGAAGCGGTCAGATTTATTTTTGGAAAAAGAAAGGGCACGACCGAGCAGGAACGCTGTATTAGGAAATTCAACACACTGGCAAGAAATAACGTCCTAAATTTCGGTTAATACAGGGTCGGAATGGTTTTTTTCCTTCTTTTGTAGACGCAAGAACTTTCTGGAGACGCTCACGTTACTTTGTTTGTGGACGCGAATTCATCGACGGGTAGCAGAAATCTTGGCCACGACCGGTCAACGAGCGGGCGTCTCACGTTCGTAAATCCAAGCGGGTGAAACGCACTTCTTACTCGGTCAAGAACGCTGTTTTTACACAGTCAGCGGTATAATAGACAAGAACACGCCTGTTGCCCAGGGGGAAGCTTTGCACTGGTGATTTTATTCTCGAATATCACTGTTCTCGCAAAGCGCCAAGAACCGCTCCCGCCGTAGACGCCGGCGGGCACGGCGTTACAGTACGCGATCTTTAGCATGATCGTATCAGCAATAGTGAATACCGACCACGTATGGAACATTTATGAAAAGGGTCATTGCTTTTACATACAGTTCCCAATCGCAATTTTGCTTTCAAGCAGCTGGTCTTGCTGCAGACTGACAGGGTCGCCGGTGTCACTCTCAACGTGGTTATCGCGATGAGAAACTCACTTGCGCTGATGATATCAGTCGCACACAACTTCTTTCTCGGTGATTGCATATGCGGGGAACAAAATATTTGATGACGCACCGCTGTTTTCATTCCTTTCTTATCGATGAATACAGGTCACCTAACCAACACGCACTCATGCTCGCTCACAAGCTTCGATGTGAAGTTGCTGCAACCGAGCGACGCCATCGTTGTTAACCGGGGCAGGAAAAAAGGTGAAATGACACCAGAAAACCAGAAAACTAGAAACAGCAAGAAACGAAAATCCCGCATGGGATAAGCTTCCCTTAGTAACAATGCGAACAATGTTGAACATAATACCTATATCTTTTCTTTTTATGTCTTACTTTATGCTACGTAGTCTACAAAAGTTAGCGTTCGCGGACTACATGCAGAAGCGCAGTAAAAAAGGACGTGAATCGGCTTCGTAGCCTTGGCCGTGCTGCCACAGAAAGTTGTCGCGAGGTATAGTTTGTCACACGAAGAACGACAAGCAGCTCGATACTTGCAACGCGCCGCCGCAGCACAAAAAAGGACGCTCGAAAAGGACGCATAGGTCACAGGACAAGCATGAACTAACAACTGTCGCAGTTGTTACGTATTTGTATTTGAGCGACGCGCTGCGAGTGTCCACAATGCAGAAGCCGACACTGTTGTTGCTGTTGCCTCTGAGATGGCTCATACCCACTCAGGGGGATTGGCCAAGGATTGATTATATGATTATATGACTTTTCGACGCTGTTTGATACTTCTTTTTCTTTTACACTGCGGCACGTGTAATGACCCCTGTGCGTCTCCTGCCACGCGCTGGCGTCCGACGCGTGCCCGGTGTTCTTTTGTTTCATTCTACATCATGAGTGGTACAGAAGGGAGCCACGTTTTCGTGCGCATCTAAAGGGCAGTTTTCAATTTGAAAGAAACTGTAAAAGCGTTGCGTGATAGAAAACACGCTCAAGCTGTTCCGAGATTTGCGTACCGCGAGTGGCAAATGGTGCATATGAATAGCTTGCCGTTATATCGCTGGCACGAGCATGGCGTGTGGCTGTGTTGGCTAGCAGGCTGTGGAGCGAGGGATGTTGGTGCGAACCCCCGTTAGGTGGTCTGGAATGACGGCGTCGGCAGACGGCGACGGCGAAAATCAGCCGACAGTGTCCATATAATTGCTATCGCAATAAAACCCCAGGGTATTCTGCACATCATTTGCTAATTGAGCTGCACCAGTGACTTACAAAAATACCAAAATTATATTAATACACAAGAAGAGAGACAGAAGACAATTTAAGAATAGATTAATTGGCTCATTGGCTTCTTTTCGGTATTCTACAAAATATTCACGAAGGTACTTTTGGATAAGTTTACAGAGGCACTCGACCTCAATCAACTTAGGGAGGAAGCTGATTTCAGGAAAGCATGGATCACACCAATTTGATCCTGTACGCGTACCAAAAATCAGCTGACTACACGATTCAGTAGAAGCACTAGCGGTATTGGAGGGATTACGTCGTAGATTTTCCAGGAGGACTAAAAAGATACACGAATAATTTTTGCTGATATCTGCGGAATCTATACACACATATTTCCTCAGGTGAAAATTAAAGCAGAGCGATTTCAAAAGGGCTCAAGGTAGGAAATAGAACATTTAGAACGTTGTTCACTACATACTTACAAATATTAAAACGAATACAGTGGGCATAACTAGGGACAATCTTGTACAGAGAATATTCAGCAAAATAAGGTTTGCAGGTGCTGTAGTGCTCGTCGGCAATCATGATGGCGAGAAATGAGCAGAAATGATTAGCGACATTAATACAAAAATATGGTTGATCCCTCTCTCATAAGAATCCGTATAACACGAAAGTAAAACATGCCTTTACAAAAGTAGTTGAATGTATACTGCGCAATGATATCAGAGAGCTTGCACAATGTCTATTGGTGTTTCGCAGCTATGACTTCGTTTAACGTGGATGTACCCACGTTGACGCTTGGCGATACATCTCCATCCCGACGACTAACATCCGCGATCAACGATTCGTAGTAGCTGTAGTAGTAAACGGTGACAGTGTGATCAGAGAAAGCGGTGCGAGAGCCAGAAGAGCGTCGATAACTGGACGCAGAACTTAGGGGTTGGCATGAAGCGGCGCGTTAAAGACATGACTAGAGGGAAACGCAACGCACGTCAAATCTCTCTTGTAACCAGGCCGCGATTTCCTTGGGGCGGTGTTACAGCCAGGAGAGGCAGGTGAGTGTCGCAGAGCTATTTTTGGTATGGATGGACACTATGAGCGAGGCCGACGCTTGGGCTATGGTCGCCACCTCGCGGTGTGTTAAGATGGGTACAAAATTGCACTTCTCCTTTTGGAAAGCGCCGAATTGGACGGACGCAAAGCAATGATGCGTTGCAGGAGCTAACCGCTGCGGCCACAGTCATGATTCCATTACTTAACCGCCGAACAAGAGCACTGTGAGAGGAAAGTGTGCGACATTACAACTTCCTGAGTATGTGACCGTGGCGAAGATGTAGCGTGCCCGGTTGCTGCTTTCGCGGACCGAGAGGTCATGGGTTCGACACCCAATGGCGCACCTTTTTACTTTGCGTTCTCATCGTGTGCATTTCTTCGACGTGATTTCCGTGACAGAAATGTGTCATTCAAGTCTTGGTGATCAGGACGTCTTGAGGGGCTAGTTGGTTCATTCTATGCAGGAAAATTTGCGCTAAAATAGAAAAGGACAACACAAGGAAGGAACACTTAAACATATCGATCTGTTTAAGTGTTCCTTCCTTGTGTTGTCCTTTTCTATTTTAGCGCAAATTTTCCTGCAAAGTCTTGGTGAACCCCGGCATAAAACACTTTCATGTTAAAATGCTAGAGACCATTCCACTCGGTTAATGAGGGTGGCCAGTGGAGTTGACGAGTGCCAAATCTCCTATGGAATATTGGCTCTTTTCGAATATATTTGCACGTGGTGGCGTTGCAGGCACGTGGTGGCCGTTGCCAGCTTGTTGGCCTTGATTGACTTAGGGATGGTCGATTAAAATTTTTAATCGATTAATCGTTAATCTTTCATCGATTTAGCCTTTAATCGATTAATTGCTTTCGATGTGATGTTTTAATCGATTAATCGACATTTTTGAAGTGCGCTTCAAAAAGGGTATATCATTGTTTGAGAAGGATTGTTCGTGTTTGATCTCCACCGAAGTTTATCAGACGCGCTAGAGATCACATGTGCCCACTCGCGCCTTTGTGAAAATTCGTACTTTCGCCCAGTGGACACAGGGGAACCGCAGTCTTTCGGTGATGTCTTCCATCCCCCAAACATGGGTGATGTCACCCATGTTTGGCGGATGGAAGGATCTGTGGAAATTCGGCAGGAGGTCGTACTTCCGTGAAGTCTGCCTACTCGAGCGCAACGAAATCAGAGGTGTTTTCGGCGACCACACTGGTTGAAAAGACGCACCGGAAACATGCAGCGTGGCCGAGGGTTAGGAAATCCCGCGAAAGGCAAAGCAGAGATGAGGAGGAAGAGGAATTAAGTAAATAAGACGCTTGCACTTTGGTGCGGCATCTTTTCTCCGTTTGTCCGTTAGATATTGCGGAAGCCCTCAATAATACTATAATTGCGGACTGACGTGATCTCTTCTTCGAGGTCACCCATACGAGATTGCACAGCAACATACTGGCCTCAAACAGACCATCGGTATAGGCATGTGCGGGAAGTAGAGCGCCTTGAGTGTTTGCCCCCCAGTTAAAATGAACGGCAGTTGCGCAAGTGCACTTCACATATTTCACCTCGTCGTTGCCTTAACTGGGCGCTACGCGCACACCTTAAATCATGCGTACAGCAGGAACTGTAATAATAATAATAATAATAATAATAATAATAATAATAATAATAATAATAATAATAATAATAATAATAATAATATTAATAATAATAATAACAATAATAATAATAATCTGGTGTTCTACATCCCAAAACCACGATATTATTATGAGAAACTCCGTAGTGCGGGGCTCCGGAAACTTCGACCACCTCTTTAACGAGCACCTAAATATAAGTACACGGGCCTAAGGCATTTTCGATTGCATCGAAAAAGAGGCCGCCGCGGCCAGGATTTGATCCCATAACCTTCGGGTCAGCTGTAGAGCACCGCGACCACTATGACCACCGTGGAGCCCGAACTGTGAGCGTTCGGGCTCCACAGTGAGGCATTATAACATATAGTATTTCGCGACTGTCCTCCTTTCGCGTCAAAGCAGAAGACGGGGCCCTCTGTGCTGGCTTACGTGAGTGCAAGCGTTAGCTGAAAGTCACTTCTCCAGGGTCTGGTAGAGCATTTTCATAATCCGCGAGTGCGCTTCCTTGCTCTACATATTCGCAAAACTAATGGCGGCACCTGTTGTGCTTCATGTGGAGACGAGGTCCTAGTTGCATGTGCTGGGGTTTACCTGTTATGCGTGTTTATGTCAGGAGAGCTGCTGAGTCTACCTTTTCAGCGTCATATTGCAAGAAAACTGCGCATGAACACGCTGCTTGCGGAAGTGACCAACTGGTATAAATTGGGTTAACTGCACCGCAGGAATGCAAGCTTCACAATCTTGAAAAAGATTATATATATATATATATATATATATATATATATATATATATATATATATATATATATATATATATATATATATATATATATATATATATATATATATATATTCAGTGAGAATAATAGTTCGATGGGCCAGTTGTCTTTGTTCAGCAATGGCTTATAACACAAAGGAGGCGTTGTCAACAAGGATATAAATATTTATTTAGTTTATAATATTTATATCCCTGTTCACAACGCCTCCGTTGTGTTATAACCCATTGCTATATATATATATATATATATTGTGAGACGACGCCAGGTACGATGAAACGATCGTTGTATTTTACAACAAAGGCGCGCGAGCCAGAGAACGAACACCCGGCGAGAGAACACACGATGATGATGATCACGATGATTTGTATGCACAGGTGAAGATGATGAACTACACAGTCAGCGCTCACATTATTTCCCCCCTTCACGAAAGCGGTCAGCAAGACGTCCATTTAGTAAGGGTACGAGCGCCGGATATAGGGCTTCAGGCGAGACACATGGACTATCTCGGTACCGCGACGACGGCGGTCAGAAGCCGAAGTAACAGGAGCGACGCGATAATTCACGGCAGATGTTCGTTCAAGTACGGTGTAAGGACCCAGGTATCTGTGAACGAATTTTTCACAGAGCCCCGGTGCGCGAACAGGTGTCCAGAGGAGCACTTCGTCACCTGGGTGGAACGACAGAACTCTACGTGTCGCATCCCAACGAACTTTCCGCTTGGCCTGAATGGTAGAGGTGTTGGCGCGGGCCATTTCCCGGCAGCGGGCGACGCGGGCAGCGAACTCTTCTGGAAGGGACGCAGATGGGACAGAGGGCGTCGACAAGAAGCTGGTGTCCAGAACAAAAGACGGTGCACGGCCGTACACGAGGAAGAATGGGCTGTAATTTGTAGTGCGTTGTATGGAAGTATTGTAAGCAAACGTGACGAAAGGTAGTATTGTGTCCCAGTTCTTGTGATCGGGCTGAACATACATAGAGATCATGTCCGACAAAGTTCGATGAAAACGCTCGGTGATACCATTGGTCTGCGGATGATATGCCGAGGTTGTCTTATGGATGGTGTCAGACGCCTGCAGGACTTCAGCGAGAATATGAGAAAGAAATGTCTTGCCACGGTCACTAAGGAGAACACGAGGGGCACCGTGACGCAATATAATGGCACGCAAGACAAAGTCGGCGACTTCGGAGGCAGCGCCAGAAGGAAGAGCTGCCGTCTCAGCGTAGCGAGTCAGGTGGTCCACGGCAGTAACAATCCAGCGGTGACCGGTGGGTGTAAGCGGAAGAGGTCCGTATAAGTCTATGCCCACGAACTCGAAGGGAGCTGACGGGCACGGTAGAGGTTGCAAAGGACCGGCTGGAAGAGATGTCGAACGTTTCCGGTGCTGGCATGACGAACAGGAAGCGACGTACTTGGAAACACTAGTGGAGAGGCCAGGCCAGAAGCAGCGAGTCTTGATGCGATCGTAGGTTTTGTGAAAACCTAAGTGGCCAGCCATCGGGTCATCGTGAAAGGCTTCTAAAACTTGTAGTCGAAGTGAGCGAGGGATGACCGGGACCCATCGGTTACCGAGAGGATGGTAAATTTGCCGAAGTAGTGTTCCATCGTGAAGTTTGAAACACTTGAGTTGTCGTCGCAAGCGGCTGTTGGGAGCACGGGACGAGCCAGTGAGCCGATCGATGATTGTACGGCAGTAGGTATCTGCACGTTGGAGCAAGGCGAGGTCTGTGGACTGAAGGAGGTCATCAGGCGCAGTGAACTTGATCGAACTGAGACTGGTCGTCTGCGTCGTCGCTTGGCTGGGAGGTGCCGAACAGCAGGTAGGTGTGTCATGGTTACTTTGCGACAGCGGGCAGCGCGACAAGGCGTCGGCATCTTGGTGTTTTCTACCCGACCTGTATGTGACACTGTAGTCATACTCCTGCAGTCGGAGCACCCAACGGCCGAGGCGTCCTGACAAGTTCTTCAGAGAGGACAACCAACAGAGCGCATGATGGTCTGTCACGATTGTAAAACGGCGGCCGTACAAATAGGGGCGAAACTTTTGTACAGACCACACGATGGCCAAACATTCTTGTTCAGTGATCGTGTAATTCCGTTCAGCTGGTCACAGCTGGTCAGCGCTCACAATATATATATATATATATATATATATATATATATATATATATATATATATATATATATATATATATATACAATCCCTTTTTTCTGCCCCCATCGCACTTCATCACTCGTTTTCCCCAGAGCAGTGTAGCCGGCCGGGGTGTACTAGCTCAGGCCATCCTCTCTGCCTCCTAATGTATTTTCTCTCTTTCATTCAATGGTAAACAATAATCTTTTATTTCCTAAGGAATAAAATATAACGGCAATGGGAACCAGTCAAGAAATAAACAACGCATATTACAATGTGGGACTTCTTAAACCGGTGTATAGTGCCGTTAAACCAGAAAGAAATAAAACGTGAGAGCTAAATGATAATATTGTGTGGGGTTTTATGTCCCAAAACCACGATATGATTATCAGGGACGCCGAAGTGGAGAGCTCCGGAAATTTCGACCATCTGGTGTTCTTTAACGTGCACTGACATCGCACAGTACGAGGGCCTCGAGCATGTCGCCTCCATCGAAATGCGACCGCCGCGCCCGGGTTCGAACCTCGTGACCTTCCGGTCAGCAGCCGAGTGCTGTAACCCCTGATCCACCATGGTTGAGCTGATAGTTAAATAAAATACCCAGAAAGTTGCCATAGACACAGCAGGCGAAGAAACTCGCTAGTTTATCAAAGGCAAGGAGAGCTGAGCTTGTGCGATTGAACACGATGCAACAGCGCGAAGCCGAAAACGAACGCAAACAAAATAAGCAACTAGACGATGCGCTCGCACGTCTGAAATGTACAGAAAACAATGAACTTCTGTGTTGAGCGTTGACGCACCGCCTTTCTGCTTTCATTCAATGAAGCCAAAGCGCTGAAAACACCAGGACAAAGGAAGGGGTCCTGCGAAGAGGACCAAACTTTTTGAACGAATATGAATTACCCACAATCCATCCTTTTGAAACATAACAATCGCTTGTGTAATTGAAGAGCGACTTGATTTTCAAGATAAATTACACAAAGGCTCTTGGCTAAGTAGCGATATACTGATAACTTACCGTACATATTACGCTAACCGGTGCACGCTTTATGTACGCCGTCCAAAAAAAAAGAATAGAAAAAAAAACACGATATGAATAGTAATGGTGCCCTCGGCAACGGTGTCCTCAACATTGTAATTTTATTCATGACCATTTTATTCATGACCACTTGAGTTTCCGTCGCTTGTCTTCGACTACTGCTCACGACCTTTATCACACTTCGCAGTCGTCGTTTTCGAATCTTCTGTGAACAACGTCCGCACAGTGCTCCTCTTGCGCGTGCTCGCCATTACGACATGACAAAGGAAGCAGTATACACACGAAAATGTAATAACGCAATATAGCAAGTAAGCACCACATGTACTTTGCCGACGGTTAACCAGCGCACGATAGAAGAAAAGGGGGGCGAGAGGAGGTGAACGCAGTAAGATATATGAGCGGAGAGAAGCGGGCAAGAACATTTCTGCCTCGTCGGGGTGGGGCCACCTTCTGCGGGCGCTTGAAGCCTTGGGGGAGGGCTTGTAGGTGGGCGCCGTAGGCGATGGAGACCAGTGTGAGTTCATTTCTGCCTCTATCGGGTAGGGCCGCGGACGGCTTTGGGCTCGTTCTACTAGCGTAGAAATGTGCGCTGTAGTGAAAAATATTAGGTGCGCTCGAATTCTGCGTCTCGGCATCGCTCGCCTCGCACTCATGCGCACCGGCCAAGGGGCGGTATTGTGGGTGGAGGTGACAGTTGCCGTAATCGATTAATCGAAAAGTTTTAATCGATTAATTGAATGGCGGAAATCGATTACGATTAATCGATTAACCAGGCACCTTTAATCGATTAATCGATTAATTGTTCATAGATTTTACCATCCCTAGATTGGCTTTGAAGAGCGGCGGCGTAAGTGAGGATTGCTGGCTCTGGGAAAAGCGGCGATGGGGACGTGTTCGTATCGGTGGGAATAGCTGTTCCCAGGGCTTGTTGTATCTCGTCCCGGTACGACTTCAGCGAGTGAAGAGATTTGTGGTTGCTAACCAGGTAGCAGCTTCCGTAGCTCATCGCGCACATGGCACGGATGGTGTTTCGAAGCGACTCTGCGGAGGCACTTCGGAGGTCGTTGGTGTCTGACGGAGGAGCGCTGAAATGGCGATCGTATTGCTTTGGCCGTAGCTCACGCGTTCTCTCAATGGCGGTGGTATCGCTATCTCTCTGCCGCGGTCTTCGGCGGGTTGCGGATGAGCGCGACGAAAAGTTGCTCTTTCACGGCACGCATGAGGTCCTGGAGCTTCTTTTCTTCGGTCATGTCCGCGTCCGCGTGGCGAAAAAGCTTCTGCATTTTCTCCGCAAAGATGGCGACGGACTCGTTTGGGTGCTGCTGACGAGTTTGAAGCAATGCCTCCGCTCGTTCTTTGCGCAGGATACTTGCGAATGTTTTAGATGCCAGCCTCTTGAAAGCATCCCACGTTGTTAAGTTGCGCTCCTGGTTTTCGTACCAGCTGCTAGCGGAGTCTTCGAGAGCAAAAAAGACGTGCCGAAGTTTGTCTTCGTCAGACCACCTGTTATGGACTGCGACTCTTTCGTAACGCTCTAGCCATTCTTGACCATCCTCTCTAGGGGGGCCGCAAAAACGGGGAGGTAGTCGCAGCTGCTGGATTACCAACGGCACAGGCGTGGTGGCGGTTTCAATCGGTGACGTGGAACGGTGGTTTACGGAATGACTAGCGGCAGGGAGTGGTCCGAATTTAGCCGGAAGTACTTGTAGGCGGCGGCTACTCCTAGTTTGTTCCACCTTGTCTCCTCTTGTGGCTTGTCCCGCGCCCGGCACTTGAGAGGCACTTTGGTCTGGTGTGGCGGCTCGACGGGATTGTCCGAAACATCCGCATCTCCACCAAATGTCATGCAGGTGACGGTGAGCTGGCCGGCGCCCTGTCAGACAGTAACAGAGGCTACGTCGCAGTAAACTTAGTGAAAGTTTATTAGGCGAACTGGTGCCTTAAAGTAACTAGAGGAAGAACTCGAGGACGGTAGCACCCGCGTGGCCGAACGGCGGGAGACAGACTGCCTCGGGGGCGGATGCGGCAATCCCTTACCTTGTTCTTTCGTCGCAACACAGTCTGGCTTTGCGCTGGCGAACGGCTTCGCCTTGATAACATACAAAAAAGAAGCTGATAAAGGAGCCGGTAGCACATTCCGGTCCCACTTGTAAACGCACATGGCAATATTCGGAAGTTTTGTCCAAGGCACGCGTAAGCTTAGACGTTTATATTAAAATAGGGCTTTCCCTAGAAAGTCCTATTTTAAAATAAAACTCTAGGCTTACGCTTTTTAGGCTGCATTGACGTTGGGTCTTCTTTTTTTTTCTTAACTTTTCTAGCGCGAACTAACACACGCACAAAGAGAGGGAACGACACCAGCGCTGGTGTCGTTCCCTCTCTTTGTCCGGGTGTTTGTTTGCGCTAAAAAAGTTATTAAGATGAATGTGTACCAACTAGCTCCCCTTTCAGTTTTACTCCAGTTGGGTCTTCTTTATTGCGTTCCTGGGCATCATGAACGACCCCTTAAAATGCATGGTGAAACGCATGTGTGGCATGACATTTTTGCAAATTCAGAAATTTCCTGATCTTTGCGATTATCTATGTCAAGTTGACTTGTCCTGGAAAGAGATTTTATTCCACCCCTGGCATATTACCGTTTAACAATGGGCAACAGCCACTATAGGCACGCCAGAGCAGCGGTCCAGTGGCAAGATGACAACCGCTGTTTTCCATGACCTACGCAGCTCGGTCTACGCACGCAGCGATCGGCTCGAAACTATCATATAGCAGCTGCGCTGTAAATGTGTTACAGTAGAGCTGACAATCAAAGACAATGAAGTCAAAGACAGTGTTCGATAGCCTAGAGAAAGAACGTGCATGAAATATTGCCATCCAGGCCCTAGAGTCGGTGCAAGAGTACGTATAGGTTGGTTAATGTATGAAATGTTTTACAAAGGAGCCGATTTCTGCAAAACATAACAAATAATAGGGATTTGTTGAAGTGCATTCGGCAGGTATTTTGATATCATGAGAAGCAACTTAATGCTGTCGTTATATCGAAAGCATTACAACCAATTATTCCACCTTGCCGGTACTAACATGTGGGGCGGCAAGTTGGAGGATAAATAAATTTGAGAAGTTAATCAGTGAGCAGTGAGCGATGGAACGGAAAATAAAAGGCATGACATTAAGAAATACGAAAAAGAAGCAAGGGCATTCTGTATACCTGTTCATAATAACAAACAAATGGAGCAGGTCCGGCTTAGTACTGCGTTTGGCCGAAAACTTGCGACAACACAGTGGCGGAACGGATATAGAGGTATCGGAAGCACAGTAGAGGACGATAGAATGTCAGGTGCTGTGACAAAAATATTGAAGTCACCGTGAGAAGACCGTGTAAATCGGATGTAATTGAGAAAGACCTTCGGCCTTAAGTGGACTGAAAAATAGTGTAATGATCACGATGAGAAAAAACCGTCAGGCCTGCGCGGAACGCGCAGCACAGTCACAGCGAAAGCTGGAAGAGCGGCCTTTCTAGAGCCTTTTTTTAAACTCTCTTGTGGACAAGTACTACAAGCACACTTGCATGGTACCCACTACGCCATAAAGTATCATAATTTTTGTGTACTGGCGAATCGACCACTACGCCATTCTTCGGAAAAGCGCGGTACCCGCTACACACTTGTAACGCATTATGTGCACTTTGTTGATGCTGTGGCTGACGACGATGAAGAATTATGCCCGAGGCTTTTGTAATGGGTTGGAGCATTGAACGATCCACTCGTTACGCAATTCGCATTGTGTGACGCCTGGTTGTCGCTTTACTGTTCTAAAACATAACAACACATGTTAACGCGATTCCTTACCCGACATGAAGCCTGCATAGGGTCAGTTTGCAGCGCAGTTTCAAGCACCGGAGTAGCTCAGTGGTAGAGTACTGGGCTGTCACGCAGAGAGCCCGGGATCGATTCCCATTCTGGCAAAGGTATTATTTATTTATTTAGTGTTTTGCTTACTTCGCGCGATAGTGGTTACGGACACCGGCGGTGGCGGCGGCGGACAACTACGGCCCAGAAACGGCCCTTGTAATGATCTCATAACAGCTTTCGTGTAATTACACGAGAACTCTCGTAACTGCTACGCGCCCAAATTTCAGGAGAGAGAGAGGTTTATTTACAGAAAGGCAGAGAGGTCGGCCTGAGCGATAGAATGGTCTGGCCTGCTACTCTACACCGGGGGGAGGAGAAAGGGGAGGGAAAAGAGTAATGAATGAGGAGGTAAGGAGGTGATTATAAACAGTACAGTCAGGTTGGCGCAGTGCTATAGCCACGCATCCAGTCCAGTTGCATATAGGAAGGCTATGACCGCTTTTACGACCATGGTCACACTGTTGGCGTCAGGCCAAGGGCCCAGCACAACCTCAGGAGTTAAGGACCTATAACGATATCGTTCGGTGGAGGAAATACGTGTTTGTGGTTCACGTGCGTATGTTGGGCAGCTGCAAAATATGTGCTGAAGTGTTTCAGGCATTTGACAGTGATCACAATCGGGACCGGTGTCACTGCAGCCGATGAGATGTGCGTAATGTCTTGTGATGGCCACACCTAGACGAATCCGATGAATCATACTTGCGATGTGTCGTTTTAATTTAGGAGGCATGCGGAACCTCATATCCGGGTCCCACTTGTGCAATCGCCGATGTCGTCGCTCCGGTTTGGTCCAGTGCTCAAGTGCGAAATTGCGCATTACGCACCGAATCAGGGCGTTCGCGTCTGCTCGTGAAAACGCAATGCGCACTTTAGGAGCACTGTTTAAGGCAGCATCCCCTATCAGCACTCTCTGCCACCCACCCATACTGCAGCTAAAATATAATACGGACCTTGTCTCATGATGCATCTTCGCTTGTTGACCCGACACAGGCAGCATCCCCTATCAGCACTCTGTGCCACCCACCCATACTGCAGCTAAAATATAATACGGACCTTGTCTCATGATGCATCTTCGCTTGTTGACCCGACAAAGGCAGCATCCCCTATCAGCACTCTCTGCCACCCACCCATACTGCAGTTTTTCAAAAGCCTTATGACGGCATGAGAATGTTATACCATCAAGGTTTTCTCCGCCGATTGTTTCTGGAACTCCTCCGTGGGTCCTGCCTACACCGCCCGTTGGTCTTACGATTCCTGGTATTACGAAGAAGTCCCTGGTGTCATCAATTGGCCTCAAACAATTGACTCTACATCACATTTTTACGACCTACGGCGGTACTGTGCTCGTGTACACCGATGGATCTGCCGCGCTGTATACATCTGCTGCAGTCCTTTGTCATCCCAGCACTGCATATCAATCACATTTTCAGGAGCCTTGAATATTGTCCACGCTTCCATTAAGCATGCATACAGCCATTGCGGTGGAATTTTTATGAGAGAGCACCTGTGATAAGTGAAGTGAACCAAAACTTCAGTGCCTGATATAGCTGCTGGTGATGGAGTGAAGTGTTGTCGCAGCACTAGAAAGCGTTTATAAACCAGAATCTGCATGTTCTCGGTTAGAATGTACTATCGCGCTCGTATGAGCTACACCACGCGAGCGCGTGGCCCAGCGCTCTGCAAGGTAAAGTGGCGCCGATTGTACCATATTTTCGAGTTATTGGGAGAGAGCGTGGTTATTCCTGTAAGTGCGCATCACTCCCTATTGCTTGCGTTCACCCTGGCCCTCTTTTATTTGGAGGAACGTTTTGCCATTTATTTAGCTTTACTGAAGAAAAATTCGAACTCTGTGCGTCAAGCCACGGCAGCCGTTATCATTTTCGAAGCTGACATCACGACAGGGCAAAACGAGGGCGAGCGTGAAAGCAAGGCAGGCGATGCACACTTAAACAGCTAAACGCTCCCCTGATAACTCCAAATTACTTTACGATCGGCGGCACTGTACAACCTTACAGTGCTCTTGGCCACGCGCTCCCACGATGTAGCTCATACTGAGCGCGATAGTACACGTTAGAAACCGGACTGCTACTTAGGACCTGTTGCACCCATTTAATTTCGGTTGTGAGCGTGCAAGATTTCATGAATTATGGTTTTCTTCCATTGCAGATCAAGAAAGCTGCTCTGTTTGGGAGCCAGACAAAGCGTCAGGAGAAAACGAATCAGGCTGCTTGCATACCTTCTACAAATACTGTCAAGCCAAAGTAACTTTCTCATTTCTCGAACACAGCCATCGCTGTAACGTACATGACCAGCTAGCTAAAAAGCACCGCGAGGTAGTAAATTGAACTCGCATCATTAATAAATGCGTTTGTGTACCTGGACTACCTCCTTTGAAACTTCCCTGGCATAAAATGAACGTTTTTCTTGAGGCAACTTTTTATATCAAGCAATTTCGTTTCCCTAGCGGTGCGTGATTTATCGCGTCTTTATTTGCTATAGCATACTTTCTGATGGAAAGCGCCTACTTTACAAAAGAAAAAAAGAGGAACTCGTGATTCCTCGCCACTTCAAGTAGGTATGTCATACTAACTGTAGCTTTATCAAGCATGGATCTCATTAAAAGCATTGCACGACGCTCCGTACATTTTGTGATACACAATTTCGCGTGATGGATCGTTTAACTTCCCTTATTTTATGCTGTCTTGCTACACACACAGAACTGCTACTTTCCCAAAAAGGGAATGACACGTTATTTCTCAATGGGGCATATTTTAGTTAGGGCAGTATTATCTGAAGCATTTCGCGAAGTTTAGGATGGTTCATAGTTGCTGTCCACATTTTGAAAAGTTGGCAGCGCTCGGCACATGTTGCCTCAAGAGGAACAATAAACGCACTATGGTAGCACATTAAACAACAGACAAGTTCCATGAAGAGATCACACGTATCGTTCAGTAAGTAGGGTGTTTGTTGCTTTCTTCGAAACTCTATTTCATTACAAATCACCAACAGTGCATATCGCGCTTTTTATTTAAAAAAGTCATCAAAATACATTTCTGAATACAATACCAATACTGTAACGGTGGCAGATTGAGAAAACAAATAATATCTGTGTGCAAAATTACAGCACTGTCATAGAACAGTATGTTAGTAGAAGCTAGCAGATAATGAAGCCACCAGTAAAGTCAGAAAACAAGAACAAAAAGGTCACTCAACGTAGTAGCCTTTAGCTCCGAAGTGTTGAATTGCGCAAACAAGACAGGGACTACAAGAAGAGACGACGACACACTGAGCGCAAACTACCAACAAAAGTTTATTTCCTGAGCACACAGTTTTTATGCACCACTCAGACGCCACCAGGCGTGTACAACAGTCAATTTCTTAGAAAAGCGAGCTCTTTACTTCCGCGGGTCATGGGCTCAGAGTTTGCAAAATCCTGAAAGCGGAATCGAATAGACAAATCGGCCTGCACAGACAATACCTGTCCGCTTCTCTTCACGCTGGTGTTCATGAATGTGTGTCTATGAAGAGACTTCGTGATTTCCAGCGGACCGCTAGTCAAACCACGGAGTTCCTTTGGGCACAACAGTTGCCTGTGCTACGCTCCACCGTAGTGAAGAGGAAGCCTTCAGCTAAGAAACCCTCAGTACATGTGCCTGAGCATATCCCCGTGCCTCCAGACATCCTCCGAACCCTCAGTCTTGGTCCCAAATTCGCCGTTGAGCCAAAAACGTCTGCTCCCCAGCTGCTTGCTCTCGTGCGGCATGTGTCGTGCCACGTTCCAGAAGAGGAGCAGCAGCGCTGCATTTCCGAAGGAGTTGACGCCATCTCCCGCAGCAAACCGACCAGGGTCCAGATCCCTTTAAGGCGTGTGGAAGCATTCCTCAGCGACCACTTTCTCACTCTGGTTCCTGCCGATAAAGAGGGAGGATTCGCCGTCCTATCCTTGGATTTGTTCCGGAAGAAAGGCCATGAAGCTGTAAGCTCTGTTTTTGTGCATCAGGATGATGTCGCCATTGCAAAGGTTAAATCTAAAGCCAGACAGCTATGCAAGAAATTAAACCTTTCTCGTGTAGTTACTGGCATTAATAACAGTAAACAGGATTTTCTGAATGTTTTTTTCAGTGCCAAGACACATAAACCTGACACACCTTTTCGTGTGATTATCTCCGAGCGGGATACGTGGCAGAAAAGCATTTCTATGTTCCTACAGGGCCACCTGAAGGTGGCCCTGACACTGGCATAGCCAGAAGGGGGTGGTTGGGGGGATTGAAATTGTGCCCCCAAATTTTTCAGTTTTGCATTGGTAAATCTGCGTGTGTGTGGGTACATAATTATTTGTTTTCGTGTACTTGCTTATTTCGAGCTTATATGCACTGTTGCGACTATGGCACTCCTCTCACTCAGTGCTCTACAGGCCTGCACGGCATGTGAAGCGAATAAATATACACATATTTTAAATATACAGTAACAATTGAGTGGATGTGTTGGGTAGTTTTTCCCAAAGCCGTACCTGGATCTCTGCAGCGAACGTCATATCGGTTCAGTTGCTGAGGTTACCAACGTTGTGCTGACTACTCTAATATCCGCAAATCGTCCAGACTCCGCTACGTGAGTCGGGAGTCCGTACTGTCATTGCCAAAGTCAACGTCGAAGACTGGTTGTCATGGCAAGAGCCTGCCGGCGTCAGCGGCTGGAGGAATGGCGCAGTTGGACCGACTTCGTAAACCGAGCGCCGCAACCTCCTACACCAACCTGAGTCATCACATCCTTTAGCATAATCAAGTTTGATCTTGTCCTACGTCGTGAACTTGAGGTTAAGGCTCCCAGCAGCCATGGTCCTAATACGCAGGACAACTTTGATTATCTCGCTCATTCAAGCTGTTCTTCGCCAGGACAAGGGCCTCCAAGCTGGGCATCCAAAGTGGGCATCATGGACATCCAAGCTGCCGTTAGACCACGGCGTACCTCTACCGCTCAAACCACTGCATCTGCTTCACGTGTAGAGCCTTTTTCGAACCGTTACCGGAGGCCATCTGAGTGGCGAAGATAAGACGACGAACCAATTTGTTTTGTGCGCTAAAAAATCGGCCGCATCTACCGCCACTGCCGTAACGGCTGGAGCGCCATCCGTTATAAAAACGACTGTCATCCTCTGTGGCCACTTCTTAATTGTGCAATGCTGGCCTTGCCACTTGGCATTCCGCAACCAGCCGTTCGATGGAAAACTTGGTGACGAGCGCTACCGTCAGTTCGCCACATAGAAACCGCAGAGGAAATAGCTATCGCATTAGTCATAGCCCAAACCCAAGCGGACGTAAACATCAGTTATTCCCAGACGCCGATACGAAACTGCAAACGATCTAATATCTCCAGAGGCCCTACGAATCATAAAGCTTGGTAATAATCAAGGTAAAAGTATCCATCTTATTTTGACACTCGCTGACACACTATCAGACGGTAGTCATGAGGTGGCGCACCGCATACCTCGAGGGCTTATAGAACGAGCCTGGGTTATGGTACATTCACTCTTGAGAAACGAAGCGAAAACGAAAACGCCAAAGCGGCCGGAAAACCACGACCGCGCGCGTCGAAAACGTTCACATTCATTCTGCCCCTCGTACATGCCACCGCCACCGCCGCCTTGGCCCTTTGAGAAATCATGCCATTTTGCCCGTTTCTTGAGCATTAAATTTCGTACCCAATTCTAGTTATGCATGCAAAGCACTGAAAAGAAACAGTTTGCACCTTTTCAAACGTTGTTTCGGGAGATACACCGGCAGAAACAACACGAGCGGACACCCCGGCAGCGGCGGCAGCGGTTTCAGCCGGCTTTGCAAAACCGAGACACGATGGGGCATGCCGGCTCGCTGGTACAGCACCTTTTTCTAAATTCCAGTGTTTTCGGCGATCGTAATTCAAGCTAGGCTCTCGATGAACGCGTCCTTGTCGAGGCCGTGAGCTTTGTCGTACTGCACGGGTAGTTTGCAATTGCACCGATGCGAGGCACCGCGACGCCTTTGCCGCCATGTTGGAATATGCGGCCGGTTGTTTACGTCACGTGGTTTGAGCTAGTACAGCCAAAGCCGTGAAGCGGAAAGGCGATCCGCTATCGCGTAGCGGAAAAATCGTGCTTTTCAGGCCGCTTAGGCGGTGGAGCGAGTGAATTTCAGGTGAGTTTTGCCGCTTTCGCTCCCTTCGAAGCCAAGTGTGAACGTGCCCACGTTAGTCCCACCTCTGGGAACACCGAGGCGTTTGAGTGACAAAATAGAATGAACACATTTCACCGACACTACAGAACTCCACAGATTACAGGGGCGTAGATTCCCACTGCCTCGCACGAAATGAAGCAAGAAACAGTCTGTCGGATAGAGACAGTTACAAATCCGATCCTAACCAAGTCCAGCTATCATGCACATAATAGACTCAGATTTATGCACGACAGATAAGTACAGGGATTGCGACTGTAGAGCCACCTTAGAGCATATGCCAGGGGGATTGTCCAGGCATAATAAACAATAACCGTGATACAATCTTAAACAACGACAACCTCCGTGCGCACTGGGAGTCTGCGTTGCTCAGCTCGGACCCGGAGCACCAACTCTGGGCCGTCCAGAGAGCCGAAGAAGCCGCCAAGAGCCAGGAACCATTGGCCGAACCGTAGGTGGTATCCAGGCCCATTCCACCAATTTGCCGGGTACTCAATAAAGTTTTATCTGATCTGAGGCATATTCAAAATTAGATCACGACAACTTAAAACCAGTAAATAAACAGAATACACAAATGACAGCAAGTGCCGAGGACTGTTTACAAATCATCATATTGCAATTAGCACCAATTTGTTCTATTTCTATGGTTTCGTGCGTCTTTAATTTTTAGAGGTAGTTGATTGAAAATGTTTGTTCATTGTAAGTCACTTAATCGTTCGCCCCGCTATCTGTGAAGCTGTTAGCCTATTAGAACATTGTTAGACCTACTTTCCAGCATGAATGCATCACTTGGAACCCACATACTAAAAAAACACTCATGCTACAGAAATGATTCAATGCAAATGCAGCTTAAAAGGGTTGACGCTTGGGCAAGTTGGTGTGGATTCATTTAGAAATGTTAACAGCGCAAAGAACGTTTAGGAAGGGACGAGACAACAGAGGCAAAGAGCGCTCTTTGCCTCTGTTGTCTCGTCCCTTCCTAAACGTTCTTTGCGCTGTTAACATTTCTAAATCAATGTAAATGCATTCGCTTTATGTGCTCTAAGTACTGCATGACAGTTTCCCAAGCATCTATCATGCAAGCAAGGAAACATGGCTGATCCCTGCTTCACATGAACCGATATAACGCGATAGCGAAACTTATATTCACAGATGTACTGCTTATTGTGGTTGTGATATCAGAGCTTGTACAATGTCTATTGGTGTTTGGCAACTGTAGCACCGCTAGACGTGGGTGCGCCCACGTTGACGCCTAGTGGCACGTCTCTATCGCCACGAATGACGTCCATGATCGTGATTTAACCGGTGTGGTAGCTAAAATTGTTAATATATATCTACACACAGCGTATCGTGTATCCCTCGCAAAGATGACATAAGCAAACACATAATAAACACTACACTTGATATGCAGTTCTTCAAAGCGTCGTCAATTAATGAGCGACACGGCACGGGGTCCACACCCGAGTAATAGTGAAACGTACGCCTGTGCTCATGCATACAATACCACCTTGTGCCTTAGCAACAGGCGAGGCAGAGGTTTGTAGCTTGAACCGCGAACGCGCGCAAGCGTTCCACGTACCGCTGAAATGTCTCGCTCCTCCAAAGGACGACATTCGCCCGTCGACATCGTTGCCTTTCTGCAGCGCTTACTGCAGAAGTTTTATTAGTCGGTGCTGTCGCACTCTAACACGAGGCAGACGGCAGTCAACGTGACTGCGCCTAGGGCGACTCCCATCTGCCAGCGCTCTTCTCTGTTATCGACACGCTTTAACCATGACCTCCGACATTCTCTGTTATCGACACGCTTTAACCATGACCTCCGACATTGTGCAATCCTGGAGGCCATGCTTTAACTGCATCGTCACCAAACCGTGCCCCATTAAATGCTACTTCACCGCTTACAGACGGCGTCACCGCCCAAGCCCACTTGACCCCGCCCACAGAAAGAATGTGTGAGAGATGTAAGGCGCGTTTTCCAAAGTGCTGCGGATGTGCCTCGGTAGCTTAGTCAGTAGAGCACCGGGGGCTTTTCGTCGCGGACCGAGCTGTCCTAGGTTCGATTCCCGGCGGCGGAACTTCTTTCTTAACGTTTTAGATGCGAAGCATCTTATGCTCGGGGCTGTGTCCGTCCCCCCCCGCGTCCCGAGTCCGGTCACTTTCATGAAGTAGGGAAGCAGTCACTATGCGAACAAGAACACTGTAGTACAATAAGGCCATCAACCACCACCACAGTCATCAGAGTCATAGCCGAGAGCACAGAGTGGCTGCTTAGCAATGGCTAGGCAGGTGGTGGGTGCAAGCAAAGAATAACACGCGTTACCGGTGGTGTCTGTCGCCCACGTTGACTCCATTCCTTGATCTTGCTTGCATGTGCCTTGCGGGGGGCTTTCGCCAGTCCCGCCTTCCCACGCCCCATGACCCTCGCTCTCCTGTCCTACGCTCCCCCTTTCTCTCCTCTAGGAATCTTCTACTCTACGGAGCGGCGCCCGCGCCCCGTTGACGCCATTCCTTGATCTTGCTTGCATGTGCTTGCGGGGGGCTTTGTCCATCTCTCCTTCCCGTGTCCCACACCCCCTCTCTCCTCTCCTACGCTCCCCACCTTTTTCTCCTCTAGGAATCCTCTACTCTACGGAGCGGCGCCCGCGTCCCGTTGACGCCATTTCTTGATCTTGCTCGCATGTGCTTGCGGGGGCTTTGTCCATCTCTCCTTCCCGTGTCCCACACCCCCTCTCTCCTCTCCTACGCTCCCCCACCTTTTTCTCCTCTAGGAATCCTCTACTCTACGGAGCGGCGCCCGCGTCCCGTTGACGCCATTCCTTGATCTTGCTTGCATGTGCTTGCGGGGGGCTTTGTCCGTCCCGCGTCCCACACCCCCCCAGCGCATGCGCATCACCTCTCCCTCCTCTCCTACGGTCCCCCCCTGTCCTCTGCAGGAATCCTCTACTCTACGGAGTGGTGCGACAGGTGCATACTCCGCTGGGGGGCGCCACGGTAGTTCCGCGGTATGAAAATGACGGAGCGCGCGCGCCTCATTCTCTCTCCTGTGCAGCGCCGCGATGAGCGCCCGGGACGCTGCCGCGAATCGGGAGCGGCGACGTTTCTCCCGCTCAAGTCAGCCATCTCCCCGCTGCTTTGCATCCACACATGGTTCCCTTTAGCGGGAGATGGGGAAGTTTTAGGGGCGAAGCTCCTTATGGCATCACCTGGGCGGCTCTCGGCTGTCGATGCATCCGGAGTAGCCAGTAGCGTCTCCCTTAGCATACAATAGATAGAGTTCCTGTATATGCTACCTTTAGGTAGCAGAGTTGCGCATCTGGGGCGCGATTCTCGCGGTGTCCACTTAGTGGACATGCCCACTTCGGCGGAGTGCATTCAGTTACTCGAAAAAGCGGCGAGCCGTGACGTCATGGCGCTCTTGACCACGTCGACGCACCGAACCCGCCAGCACATTCCCAGCATAAAGAGAAAGATAGTGGACGAAATGTACAGTAACAGGACTCCTAAACAAACTTGACAAGTCTTAACTTGCGTATGAACGCGTTGAGATGTTTGAAGAACGATGCAGGGAATGCTTACCGACCTTCCAGGTGCATCAGGCGGGCGGCCGCGTTAAACCTAATTCAAGGGCTAACGTGATTAGAGTTCATGCACGGCCTCTGAGATGTGCGTCCAAAAGCGGATCTCTGGGGGCAGCATTCGTTGCGGCGAAACGCCTTCCGTCTTTCTCATTTGTGTCGAGAGTTGTGAAAGCTGTGTGGCGTCAAAATAACGTTGCGGAAGAAAGACCGGAAACAGGCGGCGCGTTGCTCGCCGAGCTTAGCCAATCAAGGGCGAAGTGGACACCGCGAGAATAGCTCCCCTGTTTTCCAAACGCCGCTACCAACCATGCTCTGCGGAGAAGCTGATGCACAGGCTGCGCCCAGGAAAACATGGCTGCGCCGCCGAAAGCGGTTGCCGTCCACCTAGAATCTATCAAGTCACCATCGTGCGCTCTGTAGCCCGTTAGCTACGAACTGGTGCTTTTATTTGCTTTAGATTCATGTCCTTAAGCTTCGACAGCAAAGTATTTACGTCGACTCGGCACCGTTTTCGAAAAACATGCTGAAATAATCGATGCTGTAGGCTTAGCGAGTGGCGTTGGGTGCTCCCGGAAGCTCGGAGGACATATATTACGTGTTTGTCAGTTGTTCTTTATCCTTCATAGCTGGCGCCACTTGACGTGGCGGCAGCGGCGGCGCATGTTTTCGGCATTTTCGGCTCTACGATACGCCTTTTCGTTACCGGATAGACTAAAAAACGCTTTTGTACTCCCATGGCATATTCCCGAAAGCAGGTGTTTCTTCATTCATCACCGGTCGTTGACAGGCCAGGTACGTACAGGAACTCTAACAATAGATGGCGCTGTCCCATACAGATGCATGCAAACTGCAGTTGGGTGACGATATGCTAGATGGCGTTAGTGGTTTTTCGTATACGTAGATGATGAAAGATGATAGATGGCGCTGTTATGATAAGACAATGCGCTGACAGTACGTGATATGTATCGGCCCTCTTCTCTCCTACGCTTCCCCCTCTTTCTCCTCTCTCACCCCCTCCCCTATCTTGCCTCGCGGCGCCGACGCAGGCTGCGTCGCGAGGCAGCGTCGCGGCAACGTCTTGATTGAAAAAACCGACTGCTCGCGCTGCACAACCGTTCACTCACCACCTCGTATATATAGGCACTGGATTTCGACCTCCGAAGGTAGTGCCTGTGTGAGATGTCTCCTGTGCGTGATTAAACAATATAAAAAATTCACAGCGTACATGTAAAATAAAGTGAGATGCAAGTCGCCATGACTCTCATCGACCCTTTAGTAAAAACGCGCCCGATCTCACGTCGTTGATGATGTACTGCGCAGAATTCGTGGAAGATTCACGGTTTACCCATGAACCTCCGCAGCTTCGCTCACTCATCATCATTCACTCCGTGGATATGCTGTGATTTTTTAGATGCGAAGCATCTTATGCTCGGGGCTCTGTCCGTCCCTCCCGCGTCCCGCGTCCCCCGTCCCGCGTCCGGCCACTTTCATGAAGTAGGGAAGCACCCATTATGCGAACCAGAACACTGTAGTAATATGAAGGCCGTCAACCACTATCACAGTCCATCAGAGTCATGGCCGAGAGCACAGAGAGGCTGCTTAGCAATGACTAGGCAGGTGGTGTCTGTCGCCCAGGTTGACCCCATTCCTTGATCTTGCTTGCATGTGTTTGGAGGGGGGCTTAGTCCGTCCCTCCTTCCCGCGTCCCACACCACCACAGCGCATGCGCGTACCCTCCCCCTTCTCTTTCCTACGCTCACCCCCTTTCTCTCCTCTTCGAATCCTCTACTCTACGGAGCGGACCCCCCGCGTCGCACACCCCCTGCAGCACATGCGCGTCCCCTCCCCTATCCTCTCCTACGCTCACCCCCATTCTCCACTCTAGGAATCATCTACTCTACGGAGCGGCGTCCTCTCCCCCCCTCTTTCCTCTAGGAATCCTCCACTCTACGGAGCATCCCGCACCCCCCCCCAGCGCATGCGCGTCCCCTCCCCCCTCTCTCCTCTAGGAATCCTCTACTCTACAGAGCGGCTCGCGCGTTCCACACCCCCCGCAGCGCATGCACGTGCCCCTCCCCCTCTCTCTCCTCTCCTACGGTCCCCCCCCGTCCTGTCCTCTAAGGAATCTTCTACGGAGCGGCGCGCACGACAGGTGGTGCGACAGCTGCATACTGCGCTGGGGGTCGCCACGGTAGTTCCGCGGTATGAAAATGACAGAGCGCGCGCGCCTCATTCTCTCTCTTGTGCAGCGCCGCGATGAGCGCCCGGGCCGCTGCCGCGAAATGAGAGCGGCGACGTTCCTCCCGCTCAAGCTGATTATCTCCCCGCTGCTTCGCATCCACACATGGTTCCCTTTAGCGGGAGATGGGGAAGTTCTTTCTTTCGCAATCGTTATCATCTATTTTATCAACGTGAAATCTGTGACGAAAATACGTCACTGAAGTTTTGGTGGACCCCGGCATAAATCACCTTTGTGTTAAAATATTGTTGCACGAAGAAAACAGGCACACGAGTGCAGAGTGGGTGTATTTACAGTTAGATCTCTTGCCCTAGCGGCGATAACAAACGTCGTCTTCCTCGAGTCTGAGTGAGCTTCCTCTTTGTCTTTACCGCAACATCACCCTCCCTGTGGGTTTAGCTCCGTCCCGGTGCAAATCATGGAGCATCGGATTAATGTGGGCACATAGGGCTTGAGTCGAGAGCGTCGCTGCTGATGTGAGGTAGAAAAGACACGTCGGCTGGTGCGATCTCGTACGTCACGTCAGACAGTTGGCGCAATATCTTGTACGGACCAGAGTAACGAGAAAGGAGTTTTTTCGCCAATCCGACACGACGCGAGGGCGTCCAGGGGAGAACAAGAGAACTAGGAGGAAATTGTGTTTCTCGGTGTTGATGATCGTAGCGTCCTTTTTTGAGAAGCTTGTGACGCTGTGAGGCGATGACGGGCGACTTCTCGGGCATGGGCGGTGAAGGTGGTTGCATCGCGGGCGTAATCAGTCATTGAGAATTGTACGCCAGAGGGTAGCAACGTGTCGAAGGGCAAGACAGGGTCGCGGCCATAAAAAAGGTAGAATGGCGTAAATCCAGCGGTGTCGTGACGGGACGAATTATAAGAAAAAGTAATGTACGGTAAAGCGGCATCCCAGTCACTGTGATCGTCGGAAAATGTACATTGCAAGCATGTCAGTTAGAGTGTGGTTCAGGCGCTCGGTGAGCCCATTCGTTTGAGGGTTGTACCAGGGGCGTAGCCAGAAATTTTTTTCTCGGGGGGGGGGGGGGGGGGCACCTCCTTGATTTCGGAAGGGGGCACCTCCTTAAAATGGCCATTTTTCGCTATGTATGTCATGGCAAAAAAAATTTCGGGGGGGGGGGGGGGCACGTGCCCGGTGTGCCACCCCTGGCTACGCCACTGGGTTCTGCGCGGTAGCGATCTTGTGTTCAGTAGAACAGGAACGGAGCAGGTCATCGACGACCTTCGACAAAAAGTAACGGCCACGATCCGTTAATAACTGTCGAGGGGCGCCGTGGTGGGGCAGGATGACGTCGTGGAGTAAGAAGTCGGCAACATCTGTAGCGCAGCTGGTCGGTATCGCTCGCGCAATGGCATATCTTGTTGCATAATATGTTGCTACGGCAATCCACTTGTTTCCCTTTGGTAGGAATAGGGAACATGCCGAGTAGATCGAGGCCCACACGGAAGAATGGCTCTGTAGGGACTTCAATTGGCTGAAGCAAACCAGCAGGAGGCAAGGCAGGTGTCTTCCGTCGCTGACACAGGTCACAAGAAGCGACACAACGACGCACAGAGCGATAGAGACCGGGCCATAAGAAGCGGCGACTTACGCGGTAGTAAGTCCGAGTGACGCTCATATGTCCAGAAGTAAGAGCGTCGTGAAGTTTCTCGAGCACGGTGAGCCGTAGATGATTGGGAACGACTAGTAACAGCTCACGACCATAGGACTGAACGTTGCGGTGGTATAAAATGCCATCATGCAATGTGAACATCCGGAGAGAAGGGTCGATGGGCGCGTAGCTTAAGCGGTCCATAAGGTTTCGAAGAACATGGTCTTGTCGTTGCTCGTCGCCTATGTGGAGAAAGCCGGATATGGACAGAGTAGAGATGTCCATGTCAGCATCGGCCTCGTCCGGTTCATCCACGGGATTGCGAGATGGGCAGTCAGCGTCGTTGTGCATGCGTCCAGATTTATTCACTATCGAGAAGTCAACTCTTGTAGACACAATGCCCAACGTGCAAGTTGTCCAGTTGGGTGCTTTGAAGAGGAGAGCCAACAGAGTGCGTGGTGATCAGTTATGACGCGGAAGGGACGACCAAACAAGTACGGTCGAAATTTCGGGACACCCCAAACGAGCGCAAGGCATTCTCGCTCAGTTATCGAGGACTTGCGTTCAGGCGTGGAGAGAAGGCGGCTCGCGTAGGCGATGACACGGTCGTGGCGCTGTTTATGCTGAGTGAGAACCACGCCGATGCCATGACCACTCGCATCAGTGCTTACTTCAGTGGGCGCGGAAGGGTCAAAGTGCGAGAGAATCGGTGGACTTGTGAGCCGCTTAATAAGGGCAGTGAATGCTTTCTCTTGGTGCGGTCCCCAGAAGAAAGAGGTATCCTTCTTAAGGAGGTCGGTCAGAGGACGAGCGATGTTGGCAAATGTCTTTACAAAGCGTCAGAAATAGAAGCATAAGGCCATAAAACTGCGGACAGCTTTCGTCGACGAAGGGAATAGGAAAATTTCGCACAGCGCGAACTTTCTCTGAATCAGGTTGGATTCCTGCAGCGTTTACGAGATGCCCGAGCACGGTAATTTCGCGGCGACCGAAGTGGCATTTAGATGAATTCAGCTGAAGGTCAGCAGAGCGAAACACAGAAAGGATAATTCTGAAGCGCTGCAGGTGGCTTTCAAAAGCCGGCGAAAACACGATCACGTCGTCGAGGTAGCAGAGGCACGTTGACCACTTTAAGCCACGCAAGAGGAAGTCCGTCATTCGCTAGAATGTAGCTGGTGCATTGCACAATCCAAAAGGCATGACTTTGAACTGGTATAAGCCATCTGGTGTTACGAAGGCGGTTTTCTCGCGGTCCATCTCATCAACGCTGATCTGCCAGTAGCCTGAACGCAGATCAATTGAAGAAAAAATAGTTTGATCCATGAAGGCAGTCAAGGGCGTCATCTATGCGTGGCAGTGGATACACATCTTTTTTTTTTGTTATCCGGTTGGGGTGACGGTAGTCGACGCAGAAGCGCCACGAGTTGTCCTTTTTTTTACTAAGACCACCGGGGATGCCCACGGGCTACTCGATGGTTCAATAATGTGCTTGTCCATCATCTTGTCGACCTCTTTTTCGTATGATAGGTCATTTCCGCAGCCGAGACGCGATATGGTCTCCTACGAATGGGGCTCGCGTCACCTGGTGTTGATGCGATGGGTGACAACCCATGTCTGTCCAAGGGGCCGGTCACTGAAGTCAAAGATATCCGAATGAGATGACAGCAGGTGACGAAGAGCTGTTGTGTGTTCCGCAGGAAGATCAGGGGCAATCATCTTACAAATGTTGTTCTCAGTCGACGAGGAGGACGAAGCAATAGACTACAAAGGTGTGTTGGCACCGGAGAGAGATTCAGTGGCCAAAGAAGAGATCTGATATTCTTCCAAAGGGGCCAGATGCGCCAGGACGATGCCATCGGGGAAGCACGTGCGTAGAAAATCCAAAATTGACGACTGGCACGCAAGCCCGATCCTCTCTTATTTCGATAATGGAGCTTGGCAGGGCAATATTTCGCGTCAGAGCCACGTCGGTGAGCGGCGACACGACATAGTCGCCGTCTGGGACGGGAGGATATGACGTCAGGATAACAGATGTAGCAACTTGTGGGGACAGGTGAGCGAATTCAGCTGAACATAAACGGGGTGATGCACAAGTTGCGGCGTCGGCAGGGAAGGGTAGGTCCAGCTGTACAACTCCTTCGGAGCAGTCAATTTGAGCTGCGTGCTTTGAAGGAAAATCTATACCCAGGATGAGGTCGTGCGGGCACTGTTCGAGTACAATAAATAAAACAATGGTGTAGTGGCCACCGACCGTAACACGGGCTGTACAACAACCAGGGCTGTAAAACAGGTGCAGTGCCACCATCAGCGACTCGTACTGTGTTCGTCGCGGCGGTTGTGAGAACCTTCCTGAGCTTTCGGCGGAGAGCAGCGCTGATAACCGAAAGCTGCGCCCCCGTGTCGACAAGAGATCTGACATTAACACCATCAACTTGCACGTCCAGTAGGTTTCCGCATGTAGGCAGGGTCAGCAGAGGTTTTGAAGGCCGGGTCGTAGTTGCAGCGTCACCTCCAGGGAGCTGCGCCGCCTAGTTTCCCTAAGTGAAGCGGCCGGTTGTGGATGGGGACAAAGAGCGGTGCATGAGAGGTGAACGTGGCCGACGACCTTGCGGAGACGGGGAACGGCTGGACCTTAGTGGGACACTGTCGACGTTGATGCTCTGAGTCGGCGTGTAGGGCGAGAAGGTATGACTGTCCGGCAGCTGGTGGTAGCGACTAGGAGACGACCACCGAGGACGTGGCGAAAAGCGGCTGCGGCAGTGACGGGCAATGTGCCCAATACGGTAACAATTGAAGCAGATGGGTCGATCGTCCACGGTGCGCCATTCGGCTGGATTGCGGCGGGGCGGAAGGAAATTTTGCGTCTGGCTGCGAGTGGCCGGGGGAACCTGGTAAGTGTTCGTGTGCCGGACCGAGCAGAGTGACGGCATGCCCAAACTTTCGATTTCTTCCCGAACGATAGCTTGAATGAGGGAGATGGACGGCATGTTGTCCCTGAAGTCAGGACGAACAGGTGGAGCCGGAGACATGGCCTCAAGCTCACGGCGAATAAGGCGCGTGATGTCTTGAGGTGCTGTCGGTTGGACGATCCTTGGTGGGTCTTCGCATGACGAGGTCGCGGCGGTATTCGGCAATCTGTCGTACGCTTGAGCAACTCGACGGCCCCTTGCCTGTTCGAAGCGCCGACACTCCCTGATGATTTCATCTACCGTAGTGCAATCTTTGCACATAAGGAGGTTGAAGGCATCATCGGCAATACATTTTAATATGTTCCCGATCTTGTCCGCCTCGCTCATGCTGTCGTCATCTTTGCGGCAAAGAGACACCACATCTTTTATATAGACGACATAGGACTCTGTCGACGTCTGAGCGCGGCCCGCAAGTTCTTTCTTCGCGGCCAGCCGACGACCGAGCGGTCTGCCAAACAGATCTCCCATTTTCTGTTTACAGATATCCCAACTCGTGAGGTCAGCTTCGTGCGTCTCATATCACTGCCGCGCAGTTCCCTGAAGATAGAAGATCAGGTTCGCTAGCATGAGGGTCGGGTCCCAGCTGTAGCTGTTACTCACTCTCTCGTATAGCGTTCGCCACTCCTCGACGTCAGTCTTATCCGTACTACAAAATGGCGCAAGGTCCCGGCGATGGGTGAGGAAGACCGCCGGCACGGACGTTGATGGTTGGTGTAGCGTCGTCATCATCGCCCTTCATCATCATCATCATGTTCCAACCACCGCGCCACACCTCTCGCACAGCTCATGCTGACAGCTCGAGGCGCGAGCGAGTTAGAACGAGTTCACGCGCCTGGCTCTTCGGACGCAGGTAGCCGCCGCCGCTCCGCTTCCAAATAAAGTGGCGAGATCGGCACGGCCACATTGGTCGCCTTCACGACGTCTTCTCACGTCTCGTCTCCGTCTCTCGCTACACTGGTGACCCGAAGAACACGTCCTTCGACGAGCTGCCGGCTGCCATGCTTCCACAACTTTGCCCGCCAGTACCGCCGTTCCATCCGATCTTACCTCAGGAATGGTTTGTATTCAATTCAATTCAATTCTTTATTTGCAGGCGTAATGGCGTCACGTCACAGCCGCTAATGCACGCTGTCTTGCTCGACGCGCTGCCGGTCGAGCTTCGCCATCTCGCGGCCGCATCTTCCTCCAGCCCGCAGCCTTATGACGACCTTTGCGCCGCGGTGCTCGCCTGCTACGGCCACACGTACCGCCCGCTTCCGTGGACCCGCGACTGCCAGTTTCAGGGTTCCACTGTGTCGCAGCGAGAGGTACCATCCGGCCTGCAGCCCTCCCATGACCGTGACCTAACTCCCCCGGCTACGTCTCCGTCCACCTCTCGTCCGGACACCGGCGCAGGGGTTCCCGCGCCCGACCACCCGCCCGATGAGGTTCAGGACGTTGCTGCCGCCAGCGACCAGTCCGCCATGAGGTGCGTTTCGTGGACGCCCTCGGCCGACGTTCCAACAGGCATCCCCACCAACTACACGTCTTCCCTGACCTCCACGGCCCGCGACACCTCGGAGCCGTCAGACTCCACGACGGCTACCTTGCCGCACGCCATGGAGTCTGACGATGTCCTCGTCTCGCCCGCTAAACGCCACCCTATTGCGGAGACATCGCCGTCGACTATGTCTGATGAATGCGACCTTACATCAGCCTTGACAATCTGCGCGTCTTGCCAGCAGCGACTACCATCTGCCTTGACGTCTCCCGCAGCTGAAGTTCCTGCCCGTGACATGCTTCAGCCGAACTTCCGAGATGCTGCTACAATGACCATAACGACTGAGGACTACGTGGCAGCTTCGTCAATGGCCGAACAGCCCGCGTCTTTCATGCCAAACGCGCAGGCGGACAACCACCAGGCTGTCCCGACGAGCACGCGCGCCGTCACACCCGCCGGCGGAGCCCAAGTCTTCTGGGTTCTATGACAACCATCGTTCGGAGTCCTTGACGCGACGCCTTGACCGACCACTTGCCGTGCACCTACTTACCCGCAGTGCCCATTGTGCTGTTCTTCGAGCACGACGTTTCCTCGTCCGTCGACTCGACCACCCATGGGAGCACGCCAGCCGCAATAAAGCGTTGAAGTCGGTGTTCCATCGACAGCGACGTCATCACCAGCACGACCAAACCACTGCTCCTTGTCGACAGCCATGTCAGCGCCATGTACGCAATCGGAGACCCCATCGCGGCCGTTACACAGTAATGTTCGGTCGTCATGGCTCTGCTGCGATACATCGCACCGTTTCGCCCACATCACCCGCACACGCTGTTCGGCGCCTTCCCACAACACCACCTGTGGGCACCATCGCCACCCGCGACCGTTCACGAGACAGGGTGTGCTCTCGAGCGATCCCACCAGGTCATGATGGGTCCCGCTTATCTACGACCGCAGGACCCTGGAGTCTTCTTCGACCCCTGCACTTCTCCCAGTGCCACCCACCGGAAAGATCATAAACTCCGTGCCTCCCCACATGGACGACTTGGACTGCTCACGGACCCTTTCGTCTTGCGTTCTCAACAGTTCTGTATATACGACCTCATAATTTTCATTTCGGGTTCATTTCTGCGGGGGGGGGGGGGGGGGGGGCGTAGTCTGTAGCGTCATCATCATCGCCCTTCATCATCATCATCATGTTCCAACCACCGCACCGCACTAGGGACGGTAAAATCGATGAACGATCAATCAAACAATCGATTAAAGGTGCACGGTTAATCGATTAATCGTAATCGATTTCCGCCTTTCAATTAATCGAAATAATCGATTATATCTCTTCGATTAATCGATTACGGCAACTGCCACCCCCAGCCCCAACACCACGCCATGGCCGGTGCGCATGAGTGCAGGCGAGCGATGCCGAGACGCAGAAGTCGAGCGCACCTAATCTTTTTTACTACAGCGCATATTTGTACGCTAGCAGAACGAGCCCAAAGCAGCCTGATGCCCTACCCTGTAGAGGCAGAAATGAACTCGCCCTGGTCTCCGTCGTCTACGGTGTCCACCTCCAAGCCCTTCCCAAGGCTTCAAGCGCGGGCAGGAGGTGGCCCCGCCCTGACGATGCAGAAATCCACCTGCCCGCTTCTCTCCGCTCACAGCTTACTGCATTAACCTCCTCTCGCCCCCTTTTTTCTATCGTGCGCTGGTTAACCGTCGGCAGGGGCCCATGCGGGGGGCGGGGGGGTTCAAACCCCCCTCCACGAAATGTTTCAATTTTGCTTGTGTATACACGCACACATAGAAACGCACGCACGAACATACATAACTATGGTTTAGCCCTCCCCCCCCCCCCCCTCCGGAAAAAGTTCTGGCTAGGCCCCTGACCGCCGGAAAAGTACACGTGGTGCTTACTTGCCATATTGCGTTATTATTACATTTTGGTGTGTATACTGCTTCCTTTATCATGTAATGGCGAGCAATCGCAAGAGGAGCACGGTGTGGAAGTTGTTCACAGAAGATTCGAAAACGACGACTGCAATGTGTCAAAGGTAGTAAGCAGTACTCGAAGCAAGCGACGAAAATTCTTAATATATCAGCTGCTTCACGCAAACTTTATTAATGTGCCAAGAGTTATCCTAAAAAAAATGGTCACGGCTAAAATTACAATGTTGAGGACCACGTTCCCGAAGGCACAATCCCCCCTCTTCAGGCAAATTATCAAAATATCGCTACTTAGCCATTGTGTAAATTATCTCGAATATCAAGTCACTCTTCAATTACACAATCGATTCTTATGTTTCAAAAGGATGGACTGTTGGGGATTCATATTCGTTCAAAAAACTTGGTCCCCGTTCGCAGGACCCCTTCCTCTGTCCCGGTGTTTTCAGCGCTTTGGTTTCATTGAATGAAAGCGCGACGCGCAGCAGAGAAGTTCGTTGTTTTCTGTACATTTCGGACGTGCGAGCGCATCGTCTAGTTGCTTGCTCTGTTAGTGTTCGTTTTCGGCTCCGCGCTTTTTCATCGTGTTTGATCGCGCAAGTTCAGCTCTCCTTGCCTTTGAAAAACTAGCCACTTTCTTCGCCTGCTGTGTCTATGGCAACTTTCTGGGTATTTCAATTACCTCTCAGGTTCCGCCATGGTGGATCAGTGGTTACAGCACTCAGCTGCTGACCCGAAGGTCGCTAGGTTCGAACCCGGGCGCGGCGGTCGCATTTCGATGGAGGTGAAATGTTAGAGGTCCGCGTACTGTGCGATGTCAGTGCACGTTAAAGAACACCAGATGGTCGAAATTTCCGGAGCTCTCCACTTCGGCGTCCCTGATAATCATATCGTGGTTTTGGGACATAAAACCCCACACAATATTATCATTTAGCTCTCACGTTTTATTTCTTTCTGGTTTAACGGCATTATACAGCGGTTCAAGAAGTCCCACATTGTAATATGCGTTGTTTATTTCTTGACTGGTTCCTTTTGCTGTTATATTTTATTCCTTAGCAAATAAAAGATTATTGTTGACCAATGAATGAAAGAGAAAAAAATATATTAGAAGGCAGAGAGGGCGGCCTGAGCTAGTACGCCCCGGCCTGCTACATTTCTCTGGGAAAAACGAGTGATGAAGTATGATGATGGCAGAAAGAAGTGATCGGTGTATATATATATATATATATATATATATATATATATATATATATATATATATATATATATATATATATATATATATATATATATATATATATATATATTATGAATATAAAGGTAGCATTCCTGCGATGCAGTTAGCCCAATTTATACCAGTTAGTCACTTCCGCAAACAGCGAGTTCAAGCGCAGTTTGCTTGCGCTATGTCGCTGAAAATGTAAACTCTACACCTCTCCTGACATAAACACGCATAATAGATAAACCCCAGCACGTGCAACTAGGACCTCGTCTCCACATGAAGCACGGAACGGTGCCGCCGAATATGCAACCCAAGGAAGCGCACTCGCGGATTATTAAAATGGTCTAGCAGACGCTGGAGAAATCTGACGTTCAGCTAACTCTTGCACTCTCACGTCAGCCAGCCTAGAGGCACCCGTCTTCTGCTGTGACACGAAAGGAGGACAGTCGCGAAATGCTATATGTTCTAATGCCTGACCGTGGAGCTTGAACGCCCGAAGTTCGGGCTCCACGGTGGTCTATAGTGGTTGCGGGTCGCAGGATTCAATGCCGCGATAGAATCCTGGCCGCGGCGGCCGCTTTTTCGATTGAATCGAAAATACCTGAGGCCCGTGAACTTGAATTTAGGTGCATGTCAAAGAACCCCAGGTGGTCGAAGTTTCCGGAGCCCTCCACTACGGCGTTCCTCATAATCATATCGTGGTTTTGGGACGTAAAACACCAGATTATTATTATTATTATTATTATTATTATTATTATTAGTTACGGCTGTACGCACGGTTGAAGATGTGCGCGTATAGCGCCGAGTTAAGGCAACGACGAGGTCAAGTATGTGAAGTACACTTGCGCAAGTGCCGTTCATTTTAACCTGGGGGGCAATAGCTCATGTCGCTCTGCTTCTCGCAGATGCCTGTATCGGTGGTCTGTTTGAGGCCAGTATGTTGCTGTGCAATCTCGCATGGGTGACCTCAAGGAAGAGATCACGTCTGTCCGGAATTATAGTATTATTGAGGGCTTCCACAATATCTAACAGACAAACGGAGAAAAGATGCTGTCTCAAAGTTCGAGTGTCTTATTTACTAGTTCCTCTTCCTTCTCATCTCTGCTTTGCCTTTCGCGGGATTTCCTCGCCCTCGGTGACGCTGCATGTTTCCGGTGCGTCTTTTCGACCAGTGTGGCCATCGAAAACGCCTCCGTTGTCTGTGCGCTCGAGTAGGCAGGCTTCGAGGAAATACGACCTGCTGCCGATCGTCCATGGATGTTGGCAAGAGATTCTTCAATCCGTGACATCACCCAAAGAAGACGGTTCCCCTGTGTCCATTGGGCGAAAGTGCAAATTTTCACAATTGCGCAAATGCGCACATGTGATCTCTAGCGCGTCTGATAGAAAGACTACGGTCGAGATCAAACACAAACAATGCTTCTCAAACAATGAGATGCCCTTTTTAAAGCACCCATAAGACTGCCGATTAATCGATTAATCTATTAAAACATCACATCAAAAAAGCCCCCCACCTCCCCGAAGGGAAATCGTGAGGAAATGCGAATGCATTTCGCGCGCGCTTCACTCCATTTATATATGGTGGTTGTGGTTTGAAGAAGGAAAAAGGCGCCTAATTTCTGCAGCCCGGTCGGGAGCACGGCGCAGCGCCTTTTTTTTGCTTTTTCTTGTTTTTTTTTAATTTTTTAATTTATTTTTTTTAATTTTTTTTTCATATATAGCTCCGCCGAGCTCCGCCGCAGACCGCTTTTAGTTAACGCGCACGCTGCGAATTTTTATTGTTCAACAACGCACAGGAGAAATTTCCCACCGGCACCACCTTGGAGGTCAAGATTCATTGCCATATATACGGGGTGGCCAGTGAACGGTTGTGCAGCGCGAGCAGTCGGTTTTTTCAACCAAGAAACTCGCTAGCAGACGCTGCCTGTGTCGGCGTCGCCAGGCGAGAGAGGGAGAGGGGGGGAGCGTAGGAGAGGAGAGAGAGGTGGGTGCGCATGCGCAGTGGGAGTGTGGACGCTGCGGGCAGAGATGCCTAGAGAAGAGAGGGGGGAGCGTAGGAGAGAAGAAGAGAGGTGGGACGCGCATGCGCAGTGGGAGTGTGGACGGCGCGGGCAGGGATGCCTAGAGGAGAGAGGGGGGAGCGTAGCAGGGGAGAGAGGAGGGGGAGGCGCATGCGCAGTGAGGGTGTGGTTGCCGCGGGGAGGGATGCCTAGGGGAGAGAGAGGGAGAGAGGTTTTTTATCTTTATTTTTTTTTGAAAGGGTTTGCGCATGCGCAGTAAGGGCGGTCACGCCGTACACCACCACCACCGGATTAAGCTTCGCCATAAGATGCTTCACATCTAACACCTGCCGGCGCGCACACCTCCTCAACCTATCCTCCTACTCCTCCTCCGCGGACAACGCCAACGCCAACGCCGGATGCCTGACATAGCCCGACTATGAAATGCATTCGCATTTAAAACAATTAATCGATTAAAGGCTAAATTGACGAACGATTAACGATTAATCGATTAAAAATTGTAATCGACCATCCCTACGCCGCACCTCTCGCGCAGCTGATGCTGACAGCTCGAGGCGCGAGCGAGTCAGAACGAGTTCACACGCCTGGCTGTTCGGTCGCAGGTAGCCGCCGCCGCTCCGCTTCCAAAAAATTTGAAGGACACTTTGTACATTCCAAAGTGTGTTCGGCGAAAGCGTGTGGCCATTCCACTGATTATGCCATGTCTTTTTTAGATGTGAAGCATCTTATGGCGAAGCTTAATCCGGTGGTGGTGGTGGTGGTGGTGGTGGTGGTGTGCCGCGTGCCCACCCTTACTGCGCATGCGCAAACAGTTAAACAAAAAATAAAAATAAAAAACCTCCTCTCCCCATCTCTCTCCTCTAGGCATCCCTCCCCGCGGCAACCACACCCACATTGCGCATGCGCCTCCCTTCCTCTCTCCCCTCTTACACTCCCCCCCCTCTCTCCATCCCTGCCCGCGGCGTCTAACTCCCCCCTGCGCATGCGCGTCCCCCCCTCTCTCTCCTCTCCTACGCTCCCCCCCTCTCTCCTCTACGCATCCCTGCCCACGGCGTTCACACTCCCCACTGCGCATGCGTGTCACCCCCCTCTCTCTCTCCTCTCCTACACTCCTTCCTCGCTCGCCTCGCGACGCCGACGCAGGCAGCGTCTGCTAGCGAGTTTCTTGGTTGAAAAAACCGACTGCTCGCGCTGCACAACCGTTCACTGGCCATCCCGTATATATAGCAATGGATCTTGACCTCCAAGGTGGTGCCGGTGGGAGATTTCTCCTGTGCGTTGTTGAACAATAAAAATTCGCAGCGTGCGCGTTAACTAAAAGCGGAGTGCGGGTCTCTGTGTCCAGTCGGAGTCTTCTGTCTCTCATTGCCCATTAGCAGCGATTGGCATGTTCTAGTAGGAAAAACTGCTCCATCACTGCCTGCTTTGCGCCTAACCAGTTTTCTCTCCTGCGCAACGCTGCGATGAGCGCCAGCGTCAACGCCGCCGCCAGTGTAAGCGTTAGCGCCCGCTGCTTCACATCTACACATGGTTCCCTTTAGCGGGAGATGGTGTAATTTTTTCTTTTACACTCTCAGTGGGATAACACACAAACCAAATGGGTGCGTGTTTTACAGACATTAAAGGCTTTCGCCTTAAAGATTACACCATCTCCAGCTAAAGGGAACCATGTGTAGATGCGAAGCAGCGGGCGCTAACGCTTACACTGGCGGCGGCGTTGACGCTGGCGCTCATCGCAGCGTTGCACAGGACAGAAACCTGGGGGGCGCAAATCACGGACCGGTGTTTCCTACTGGAACATACCAATCGCTGCTTATGGGCAATGAGAGACAGAAGACTCGGACTGGACACAGAGACCCGCAGTCTGCTTTTAGTTAACGCGCACGCTGCGAATTTTTCATCGTTCGACAACGCACAGGACAAATCTCCCACCGGCACTACCTTGCAGGTCAAGATCCATTGCCATACATACGGGGTGGCCAGTGAACGGTTGTGCAGCGCGAGCAGTCGGTTTTTTCAACCAAGAAACTCGCTAGCAGACGCTGCCTGCGTCGGCGTCGCGAGGCGAGAGAGGGGGAGCGTAGGAGAGGGGAAGACGCGCATGCGCAGTGGGGGGTGTGGACGCCGCGGAGAGGGATGCCTAGAGGAGAGAGGGGGGAGTGTAGGAGGGGAGAGAGGGAGGGGGGCGCGCACGCGCAGTGAGGGTGTGGCCTCCGCGTGGAGGGATGCCTAGAGGAGAGAGAGGTGGAGAGGAGGTTTTTATTTTTATTTTTTTTAATGGGTTGGCGCATGCGCAGTGGGGGGTGTGGATGGACGGACGGACGCCGGACGGACACCGGACGGACGCACACCGGACGGACGTGAGCATGAGACATTAAAGGCTTTCGCCTTAAAAAGTGGCGAGATGGGCACGGCCACATTGTTCGCCTTCACGACGTCGTCTCACGTCGTCTCCGTCTCTCGCTACAGTTGGTTTGCCATCATCGCTGGCTCGGACATTGACAGTTGGTTTGCCATCGTAGCGGCAGGCAGATGACGTCCGCTGCGACGTTCCGTACTGGTAACCAGCACCTCCACCAAATGTTGCACGAAGAAAGCAGGCACAGGAGTGCAGAGTTGGTGTATTTACGGCATAGGTCGGCAAACTCACTCATGAGTCGACTCACTCAGACTCACTCAGACTCAGATTGAGGCGTGAGTCTGAGTCTGAGTGAGTCCGGCTGAATTATACTTAGGTGAGTCTGAGTCCGAGTGAGTCCGGCTGAGTTATATTTTGGTGAGTCTGAGTCCGAGTGAGTCCGCTTGAGGAAAATTTTGGTGAGTTGGAGTCCGAGTGAGTCAGGTTGAGGAAAAGTTTAGTGAGTCTGAGTCCGAGTGAGTCTGGATGACGAAAACACCGGTGAGTCTGAGTCCGAGTGAGTTTGGTTGGAGAGAAATTTTGTGAGTCTGAGTCCGAGTGAGTCTGCTTCAGCAAAATTTTGGTAAGTCTGAGTCCGAGTGAGTCCGGTTGAAGAAAATATTAATGAGTCTGAGTCCGAGTGAGTTCGCTTCAGCAGTATTTTGGTTAGTCTGGGTGCTAGTGAGTGCTAAGCGAAAAACGTTTATTGAGTGAGTCTGCGTGGGCTCCATTTATTTTGCCAACCCATGGTTACAAATATTTATAGCCTCCTTTTATGGCGTGCCTTGTAATCGTATAGACGTACCGTCTTGTAAAGCCCTAGAAATTATTTTTCAAATTATCAAGCTGTCCATGCCCTCATATACGAGGACATGTAAGTGGGCTGTGCAGCCTCTTCTGACACATGTACAACTCCAGGCCACTTTTATTAAGCGACATCGGGATCCACATTGAGTTTGATCTACAACTGTGTACCTAATCAACGGAGAATGAGTGCAATGTTCAAGCTTCATCATCCATGTGGATTCAAATACGACAAAGCAGCACGATTCGCGAGCATCGAGCGCCCCTTCGCTCTCTGTTGCATTGAACCGCTTGTGTCTTTAGATGTCCCTTCGGTTTTTTTTCATGAATAAATGTGGCAATTGGGAAATGTTTGAGCGCCAAACAAGACATTCACAAGTACGAGAGAGACAGGACGGGCGCTTTTGAATGCCATGTGAATGAATTGTTTCGCGCTCAAAAATTTCCCAGTAGCTATGCACCATCTCGCCGAATTTCAAGCTTTGTTAAAAATGTAGCGACGACACAGACCATCGGCTTTCTTCATGTCATTCGCTACCAATTAAACAGCGGCTTCGTTATTTAAAGTGGCCAGAGAAAGCTTGCCCCCGTGGTACCTCGAAAGTTGTAGCGACCGGATTTCAAGGAGGAAGGGGGGTAGAAACGCACCATTCATGCCATACGCGACGATTCATGACTTGCAAAAACAAATTTCCTCGGGCTGTAATGTGGTCAAAGAATTCTGTTACCTCTCGGCAATTCAAGGAGCTTTTAAACTTTAATGACCTCTTCGAATTCTAGACTCTCTTTGGGAGATATTGCTGCCATATTTTCCCAGCACGCCTGCAGTTCAGTCCATCCCGACTCAAGCAAAACCCGTTTTTTTTTTCGTATTTTTTTCTTTTCTTTCCTATTCAAACACCTTTCCATTCATAGTCAGCGTTGACGCGCCGAAGCACTTTCGGTGGTCCCTGAGCCGTCATTGTGTTCGTCCAAGCCACACGGCAAAAAGCTTCATGGCACGGCCGTTTCCCAGGCTCGTTTCTCGTATCTTGCTTTCGAGCTCCTAATACCCCCCAAAGAATGCAAGGAAAGTACAAAACGAAGCAACGAGCTCGACACTCTAGGCTTGGGGCCTGCAACACAAATATCTCTATTCTTTCAAAAGTGAACATTCGGCAGAAGTCTGTCTGGTTGGGATAACAGAAAACTGGAGAAAAGAGAAAACTCCAGCCAAAATTTATTTTAAGAAACCTCGACGTTTCGAAGCATGATCGGCTTCTTGTTCAAGGGTGAGAAGGCCCGAGATGTGCAACGCCTTCTTGCCAGGCGTGATTGTTTGCTGTGAGTCGTCGCAAGCCGTGGCAGTAGAGGGAGGGCAGTGCACCCGTGGTGTGGTTGATGTTTCCCGCTGTCTGCTCAATGTAGCAGGATTTGAGGAGGGGCCGCCGGCGAAGGTTCCTTTCTTTTTCCAAAATCACCGCGCCGTCGGGACTCGTATGGTGGTCAAACCGCTGGCAGTGCTCTGTCACTTCGGTCCGTCCGCTGTTCAAGTGACGGAGGTGATTCTTGTGCTGCCGCATTCTTTCATGGAAGTTCTTGGTTTCCTCAATGTAGGAAGCGGGGCAGTCGGCGCACGTTATCCGGTACACGACGCCCTGCGCTTTTTCCACAGACGCGCTGTCTTTGGGCCGAGGGATGAAACTGCCGATGGTGGTGGATGGCTTGTGGGAAACGTCGACCCCTGCCTTTCTTAGTATACGGGCTATTGCTTCGCTGGCGCCCGCAATGTAGGGGACCGACACACGGCGTCGTTGCGGCGCCGTTGGTGTCACGATTTCCCCTTCTTTTCTCTTACGGAGGGCTCTGCTAATAAACGCCTTTGTGTAGCCGCTGGTGTAGAGGTCACGAATTATTGTCTTTCGTTCGTCTATCCACTGCTGTGGCGACGATTGGTGATTTTGGTTGGAGTTTTATATTTAAACTCGTGACGCAGTGGGTGGTTGGTTGTTTACACAATAAACGAAGGCACGTTTAGCTGCAGTAGGGCGATAGGAACTTTAAAATCGACTTTAAATACGTCCTAGGCTATATTATCTGTTGGTATTTCGTAGATGATGCGCGTGTGTGTACACAAATCTATCCCACATGTTATCTAGCCTTCAAAATTTTGTTTCAGAACTTCAATGGGAAAGATAGTGTGTGTGTGTGGGGGGGGGGGGGGGAGTATGCTCTGGTATGAAGTTAAGGAGCGGTCTCATAAATATACGAGACTCGAGCACTGCTCTCCATCCCTTACCCCCCCTCCCTGCATCTTTCGAGAATGTAGACTTTGAAGCAGGAAAGAAAAAACAGCGCATGTACTGCCTTCATGTCACTCATTCTGTATTTGTTGTAGCACTGGCTTTCGATCATAAGTCGCTGAGCGATGTCCCCTGTCATTATGAACCCACACCAATTGCCCATCAGTCTGTCATTCTGCAAAGAAAAACAGTACGTTATGGTAACCTCCGCTGCCCCATTTACCCGCTGAAAATAGGCTTCTTAATTATTTATTTATTTAATAGTACCCTGAAGGCCCGAAGGAATTACAGAGGGGAGCTGTGCATTTGAGAATGCGTAAGAGAGTAACAGTTACATCGAAGTAAAAACAATACAAATAATAAGTTATTAAGGATAGACATCATAGCGACGCAGTGAGAATAAAAAGAAATAAAATTGCTAATAGCGCAGGGTTAGGTATGTGAATTTATTGCGTCTGGTTTGTAGTAAACCCTCTAGTTGTCAGTTCAGGGCCTTGTCTAGTGACTTTTTTCTTAGAAATGAATAATCCTGTCCTTTCTGGGGACTAGCAGGATCACTGTGAAGCGGTGCCCGCGTCCCCACCTTTCAATACGGCATTCTTGCAATCAGCTTGACTGTCAGCAACTGGGGTTTTTGGAAGGCAGAAAATTGCCACCTCGTTTTGCATGGTCTGTACCAGACTATGCAAAAAAGCTTCCACCATACCTTTGAACACACTGGCCGGCTCTCATCGGCGCGCCTATGCACGTTCCTTTTTGCCTTGTGTCCGTATCCAGTGTGGTACTGATACGACTCTTTACCATTATCCACGAGATAGAGTAGTCACTAACAGTTACAACTGGTTCTTAGCCGGCTCCGAAAAATATCTTGCTAGAAACAAACGCAGTCACAACCCGTGTACTTAGATTAAGATGCACGTTGAAGAACCCTGGGTGGTCGAAATATCTGGAGCCCTCCACTACGGCGCCTCTGACAACCACATCTTGGCTTTGCGACGTAAAATACGAACCTATATTATCCGCAATCACTTTGCGAAAGCATGACATCGACTAAAACCGAACTTACCATTTCTATAATTCGAAAGACTAGTATAATAATTATTGGCGTTTAACGTCCGAGAGCCATGATGTGATTATGAGGGGTGCCGTAGTCGACGGCTGCGGAAATATTGGCTACCTGGGGTTCATTACGTGCGCCAAAATATAAGCACACATGGCTCAAGCGTTTCGGCATCCATCGAAAATGCGGCCGGGATTCGATGCCGTGATCTTCGGGTGAGCAGTCAAGCACCACAACCACTAGACTATCGTGGCAGGTGTTTTCGAAACTTTAGAGAGGCAGAACCATGCACCCTATAAAGCCATGTTTCCAAAATTTTTCAAGGGTGGTGAGCTCGATTCGGCAAAAGATGGCCGCCTCATATTATTTTCTTTTTCGCGTTGTCAATGAGCGGTAAATCGACTGCAATACCATTGGCAGTTTCATGAACGTGTTTAGAAAAGCGCCATAACGTAATGTCAAGCTTTCTTCGTTCCCAAGTAGCGTGATTAGGCCTTGGAACGGCAAAGCGTAAGAAAGGACTTCATTTATAATTGGGTCTGCCAAAAACCCACGTACGCGCTCGCCCATTGAAAACAAATGGCGCGTGCGCATAGCGCATTTAAAAGGTAAGGAATGAAAACCTAATGTTCTTCGAAGATCCGTAGACCCATTCTTATGTATAAAGACAACATTCTCAATATTGCAAAAATCGCGTCTAATGTTGAATTTCTCTTTACGATAGACATTGCGAGGCACGGGAAATAACTTCTTTTTGTATGTTGAAAGCTATCATACATATATTTTGAAGGTTTCCTGGCACTTGTGAACCCTTTACATGTGTTATTCTACATAAGCTATTTTATGGCGCTCCTTCGACATTTATTGGATGAGCCGGGCCAAATCGCATATTGCTAATTTTTAGTCCGAGTACGTCTGGTTGAGAAAAAGTTAGGCGAGTCTGTGAGTCCGCGAGTGAGTCCGCTTCAGGAGAATTTTGGTGAGTCTGAGTCCGAGTGAGTCCGGCTGACAGGTATTTTGGTGAGTGAGTCCGGCTGAGTTATATTTTTGTTATATTTTCGTGTGTCTGAGTCTGAGTGAGTAGGGCTGAGTAATATTTTCGTGAGTCTGAGTCCGAGTGAGTCCGGCTGAGTTAAATTTTGGTGAGTCTGAGTCCGAGTGAGTCCGGCTGAGTTATATTTTGGTGAGTCTGAGTCCGAGTGAGTCCGCTTGAGGAAAAGTTTGGTGAGTCTGAGTCCGAGTGAGTCAGGTTGACGAAAATATTCATGAGTCTGAGTCCGAGTGAGTCCGTTTGAGGAAAAGTTTAGTGAGTCTGAGTCTGAGTGAGTCTGGATGACGAAAACACCGGTGAGTCTGAGTCCGAGTGAGTTTGGTTGAAGAGAAATTTCGTGAGTCTGAGTCCGAGTGAGTCTACTTCAGCAAAATTTTGGTGAGTCTGAGTCCGAGTGAGTCCTAAGCGAAAAATATATTTATTGAGTGAGTCTGAGTGAGCTCCATTTATTTTGCCGACCTATGATTTACGGTAACTATATCTGTTGCCCAAGCGGCGATAAGCGATGTCGTCTTCCTCGAGTCTGAGCGAGCTTCCTCGTTACCTTTACCGCAACAATATTTGTGGTATTTACGTACTTTCAGGTGGTAGATGCTTGTCACAACGTTCACCACCTATACATGAAGTATAGGGAGTAACTGCCATGCCAGTAACTTCGCTTCCATGACACTTACTATTGGCATCTTTGTCTTGCAGAGGCCAGTAATACTGTGCGAGTAACTTTACTGTCCCGACAGTCACTACCTTTTTAAAAGTACACTTACTAAGTATTAAATCTGAACTACTCTTACCCACTGATAGGCTTACACATATTGGATTTATCATTTACGTGTGTTATTGGCATTTTCATATCAAGTCGAATTTATTGCAGAAAGATATAACGATGATATCTGGGGTTTTATGTCCCAAAACCACGATATGATTATGAGAGACGCCGTAGTGAGGGGCTCCAGAAATTTTGAGCATCTGGTGTTACACGGGCGGCTACTATTTCGCCTCTATTGAAATGCGACCGCTGCGGCCGTGATCGAACCCGCGATCTTCATGTCAGCAGCCGAGCACCGTAGCCACTGTTCCACCGAGGCGCACTATTGCAAAAAGATAAGCCCAAACAAAATAGGTTAAACGGTATGGTTGGTTGGTTTATGCGATTTAACGTCCCAACGCGATTGAGGCCACGAGAGACGCTATAAGAGAAATGGCGTTGCATTTTCGCACTAAGTATTTAAGAGTGTGAGTGAATATCTGTTTTAAAAGCAGTTTTTTCCCTCTATTGCATAGCGTCCCCTTTCGGCACATACAGATTAACGTTGTTTATTGCAGATTCTAAAGACCCAGTTGAGAATGTGACACAGGCAGAGTAATTCCCATGGGCTTGCGCACTTAATCAAGAAAAAGCTCCTATACCTGGAGCAGTATGCAAAACAGACGCCCAGTAGATTTCACATTGCATGTTCAATTCGACATGCTAACAACAGCGATTTAGATTTTTTTCTCACAACCTTTTTTTGGCTGCGCAAGCATGATAAAATATTTTGGTATATTTCGTGACCTTAAAAATTCACGCTCGTTGTTACTTTTCTCAATTCCATTTTCCCACTACGGCATACAGCCGAAAATCGGTATGTGCCATATTTAGCAGAGTACGCACTTCAGCAACGAAATGCGCAATATGCTGCCATCTATGCTGTGCTGTACAATAAAAAATATAAATAAAGCACTGCCTCTGAGATCATACAGCACAGCTCTGTTGGGCAGAATGTAGGTTGTGTAGGTAGGTTCTAGGTCTTCCACGAAAGTCTGCGGTGCCAGCAACAGTACCTGGCAATCTTTTTGTTACATTACTGTCGTAGGTACATGAAAACATTATGTGGGGTCCGACGAGTTCAAGTCGATATTTAGCTTATTCGATTTGCTTGGCTGCTGACGATCCCAAACGTAGGTCAGAGGTCGGCAATTTGGTCAGGGAAGTATAAGAAGGCGAACATACATAGGTGTCAGCGGCCATCTTCTACATAGATATCGGCAATCAGATGCTCCCTTTTCCCTTTTCCCCGGCGCAGTGCAGCCTACCGGAGTGCTGTCTGGTTAACTTCCCTGCCTTCTTCCTTTTGTATTCCTTCCTTCCAGATGTAGTAAGTGAAATGTTCAATTATGCCCGAAAACATGAAACAATTGCTTTGCTTTATTCCACACATCACGTTAAAAAGACAATAATCAGTGAGCTTTTCTTTTTAACTTGAAGCTGTTTAGCTAATCGTCCATTGTCCGACGAAACAAAAAAACAATCATCGTCATAATCGGGTATGTGCCACAGAAAGTGGGTAAATTCCACTACTGATTGTTGGTCCACTAAAAATGAAGAAGGCAACAGTTAGCCCAACGACCAATGGCTGCGAAGCGAGGGCGGCGAGCCGAAGACCCCGAGTACGTAGAACGAGAAAATACTAGATAACGGGAATGGCAACGCCAGCCACAAGAAGACCCCGAAGTGATAGAAGGCTTACGTCAACAACGACGTGCCCGTGCATCTATGAGGGGTGCGAACGCTTGGTTTCAGCGCCAGTTTCAGTCTCTCAATTTTGGAGATCCGTGGCGTGTCTCTGACTGTCTGTGGTTGAACTCGAACCTCTCTGCGCTCAGAATCAACGTATAAACAACCTATTAACACCTAGCTAAAGCCTAGCAACGACCCAGAAGCAACTTATCAACAATCTGCATCATCTAGCTAAGGCCTAGAAACAACCTAGAAGCAACCGGACTCGTCTTCAGAATCGTCCAGTTTCGCTGTTTCAAGCCTTGCGCAACTTGGTGCAAGCTTCGCCAATTTTTTCATCCATAGCAGCAACATCGCTCATGTTCAACATTACTATCAGCCTTATTTTGGCCCATGTATATCCCCACGTCTACTCACACACATTTCCACGCACTAGCGTTCATATACCATCTCAAACTTTACTGATCAGAGACGTTAGTTGCAAATAGGGGTGGGGGGGAGCGGTTAGCAACCACTAATATCAGTGGTTAGCAACCACTGATAACTCATATTTAAGGCATTTTTAAGGTACGAGATGAAAAGGACATATCGTAGAGCACCGATTATGTGAGATATTAGCGTTAAAAAGCATTGACGCTTTGGTCGGAAACGCCACCTTTACGCTAATTCACTCACGAGCCGATTCAGTCAGACTCAGATGAAGCCGTGAGTCTGGGTGTGCATTGCTTCGTTGAGTTTAACTTCCAGTAAGTCCAATTGAGGGATATTTTGATGAGTCAGGTTGAGTCAGCCCTTAAGTGCAAGATATATGTTCCTGGATGGATCGGATTGCACTCCACTTTTTTGCCGGCTTATGCCTCCACTACGACGTCTCTCATAACCGTATTATTGTTTCGGAATGAAAAACCTCAACAGTTATTGCTACGTCTCTCATGTTATCTGGGTGGAACAGTCAAAAACACTCCACACCTTGGTAAGGCATTTAGGCACAGCCGGCGCCGATTGATAACACGAGCACAATTTCAAACAGAAACTCAATCACCATAAATGAGAAAAAATTTGGCAGATCCCATGTACCATGGGAATCGATGTTATGCGAAGCATGCGGAGGCAAGGTGAATAGGTTGTAATTTTTACATTGAACGAAACATTCCGAAATATATTGAAAAGTCGCATATGTTTCATATAACCAGTTGTTTACAGTTGCGTAACGATGGCAACAGAAACATGGCTATAACCAACACCAGAAGCGGTAAGCTGATATGTAGCACTTGGGCTTGCGAGGATGGTAGCCATGGATAGTGCTTCGTGGACCAAGTACAGAGGATGGCGCTGAAGTATACCATTGACGTTAACCCGACATGACGCTTGCCTCATAGGAACACATATGCAGTGTTTATAAAATTAGACAGCCAGCACTGCAACCGCAATTGACGTTTCACCAATATTACGCCTGCATAGGGTCTTTTTCCAAAGCAGTTCCGAGACCTGGCGTGGATCTGTGGTAGAATCCTACCGTAAATGCGGCATGGGATGTTTACGGCCTGATATAAGTAAGATGTATTCTTTCATCGGATGTCATTTGTGTACTGACGATGCCACCCGCAAAGGTGGCGAAACGTCCATATTTTGTTATTTTTATTGTTGAGTCAAGCCAGTGATGAAAAAATTCCCCATCTCCCGCTAAAGGGAAGCATGTGTGGATGCGAAGCAGCGGAGAGATGGTTAGCTTGAGCGGGAATTTTATTGAGAGGATAAATGAGAATGTATAAGAGAAGACGGAGAATGTGGTGGTTGCGTGTTTATTTAGGGAACGTGTGCGATTCCTTGCGTCGGGGCACGGGGCGCTTTGAAGACGACGGCCTTGTGATCGGTGAAGTGTAGCGTCAGGGGTTGCTTTTGAAGAGTTTTCATTGTGAAGTTTGCGAAGATGAGGTCTATGCACGTTCCCCTTATGGTTGTCGGTTGTCGTCGGAAATGCGGCGCAACGAGTACACGTCTATCATGTGGTGGACGAGCCAGTCGTTCGCCGTTATATCCACGTTGAAGTCACCCGCAAGTACGAAGGGTGTGTGGCTGTATGTCTTCGTGTACTGTGCCATGGCCTTCTCTAGGTAACGTTCGACGTTCTCTCTGGAGATGTTGGGTGCGAGATACATTGTCATGACTATGATGTTGGGGTTGTCAAAGTAGATTGTGACGGCCGAGTGCTCTCCGTTGTTTTCTTGGCCGGTAGGTTGTAGGTCTAAGGCTTTTGCGTGGAGATGGCGTTTGACGTATATGGCGACACCACCGGCAGGACGTTTTGCCTCTTCAGTACACACGATCGCTTCGTAGCCGTTGATCGTCGGTCTTGGGGCGTTCCACGTTTCTGTGAGACACAGGATGTCCGCTTTGGTTAGGACGCGATCACGTTCGATGTCTCTGGCGTATGCGTTTAGGGACCGGCTGTTTAGCAGTGCTATAGCCGCGTTTAGCCTCGCTGATTGCGTGGTTGCAGCGGAAGTCGAGCGAGCTTCCCCGTTGTGGGAACGTCGAACTGTAACCACAATCGTCTGGGTAACGCGTCTTCTGCGTTTTGTAGGGATTGTTCTGCGACACTTCGTTCACACAGACGCGCATGCGCTGTGGGGATGTGGGACGCCGGAGCCGCTCCGTAGAGTAGATCATTCCTTGAGGACAGAAAGGGAGTGAGCGTAGGAGGGGACGCGCATGCGCGTGGGACGCGGGGGGCCGCTCCGTAGAGTAGATGAATTCCTAGAGGAGAGAAAGGGGGTGAGCGTAGGAGAGAGGGGGGAGGGGACGCGCATGCGCTGTGGTGGTGTGGGACGCGGGAAGGAAGGGACGGACTAAGCCCCCTCCAAACACATGCAAGCAAGATTAAGGAATGGGGTCAACCTGGGCGACAGACACCACCTGCCTAGTCATTGCTAAGTAGCCTCTCTGTGCTCTCGGCCATGACTCTGATGACTGCAGTAGTGGTTGACGGCCTTCATATTACTAGTGTTTTGGTTCGCATAATGGGTGCTTCCCTACTTCATGAAAGTGGCCGGACGCGGGACGCGGGACGAGGGACGGACGGACAAAGCCCCGAGCATAAGATGCTTCGCATCTAAAAACTTTGAGTATGAATTCCCCTGGCTTGTGGAATATTTTTTCACCCTTACCAACTATCAGCGCTTATTCAGAAAATCTAACTGCTTCGGCGACAATTCCATCAACGAATGAATGAAACCACGTACATTCCACATTGTAATGCGCCGAGGGCGCTATGGTGGAAGGGAGGGGGTATAATAGCAAAGGAAAGGGTAGGGCTGCCTTCGTTCTATGAACGGGCGTCCTGCAGGAAGCTGAGAGCCACTTGAACGTTGTGGCTGTCGCGGAGCTGGTCGACGACCGGTGGCGCCGCGGTTCCTGGAGGAACAAGAGCAGTGCCCGCCAGAGTTCGACGGCTGGATCTGGAGGCGTGGAATATGGCTGAGAGAAGAAGGCCAGGATCACTGTTTTATGGTGGCCACGGCACGAAGCCTAGGTGGGATGTAGAGGGGGGGACTCCTTACAGAAGTCCATTGAGATCAGCATGGTAGTTGCTTATGGAGCATAAATAAGTTATGAATGTGGTGTTACAGCCCTGTGAAAACGGTTAAGCAAGAAAAGGCGGCAGATCCCACGCACTGTGGGAATCGATGTAATGCGAAGCAGCCAGGAAGAAGCAAATTATGCTTTACATAATTTGCATGTCATGTTTTACATGTTAGGACCTGTAATTTGTGTTCGTCATACAGTCACATCGCACAATACCAATTTTGGTGCATATCAAACTAGCGAACTGGACGCAAGCGCACCATGAGCTTGGCATGTAAATGGCGTTGTAGATGACATGCATGCCAAGATTTTCATGTTACGACCTGCCACTTATGTTCGTTATATAGTCATGTTACTCAATACCAAATTTGGTGTATATCAAGGTAACGAAACGGCCGCGAGCGTGGCATGTAAATCACACTTTTCATGACAAGTTATTCATGATTTTCATGATATGACCAGCGATTTATGTTCGTCATCAGTCATGTTACGCCAGACCAAATTTGGTATAAATCCCATTAACGATACGGCCAGGAGAGCACAAAGTCGTAGGCGGCTAGATAGATAGCTAGATATCTAGATAGATAGATACGCTCAAAGTCGCCGAAGTACGCTAAGAAATGCTTCGCATTTAAAAGGTTTCCTTATCCAAGAAAGGTATTATTATCGCCGCAGGACCAGGTACGTGAATATTCTGCGGAAAATTTTCTGCGCACATTTGGTCTGCCGCCATCGCGGCCGCCACTTTCGTCACCTCAAGATCACGCGAACCACTTAGCCTCCTTTTTGAGTTTTTCATTTCGTGCCAAATTTTGGTTATTTATTCATGCAAAACACGGCTGGGAAAAAGTCTTTAAATTTTCATGTTTTCAGAAGACGCACGAGCAGCGCTACACAGCGGACACGCCAGTAACCGTGACGCAGTGCTCTCCCGCCACAGGAAAAGCTGGATATGTTGAGACACTTCAAGGCGTTGCTGCCGAACCTTCAGCAATTTCTCTTATCATCTGCAATCTTCACCCAAATTAGGCTCTTGAAGCACGCGTCCTTGCAGGGGCTGTGAGTTTTCATGTTAGAGAGACAGGGCGTGCAAACGCGGAGACAAAAGAGAACTTAAGGCACCAGCACTTGTGAGTTTAGTCGTAGACCACGTGGTAGTTTATGTAGCGTGAGCTAAACTGGCCGAGGTTGAGCAGTTTCGCGTGGCTTACGGAGACCCGTGCTGCGCATGCGCTAGGAGCAGTGAAGTCACACGGAGCACAGCTGCGCGCCAGAGCCTCGGCCGCGCGTGCCTCGCCGGTCTGCGCATTCCAGAGGAGGGACGTCTTAGCCGCGGTAGACGCATTGTCATCGTACTTAAGGTTAACAGCGCGAACATCGTACCCCGCGGCTCGTGCACCCTCGTGCCTCCCTGCTCTCTTCATCTTTGGTCTCGCCTGCCGCGGTGCTACATACATATAGCGGGGTGTTTGGCAGTGTGGATATAGCCACGGAGAAGGTGAGCCAAGTTGCTGCTCTGCGGCGCAGAAGAGCGGAGAAGGTTAACTCATTGGATTCCGAAGTAGTTGTCTGGCAATTAGCGGTTGAGCGTAGGAAGAACGAACAGTAGAAGGCTAAACGTGTGAAGGAGACACCGGAGCAAAGGGAAGAACGTCTAGCAAAGCGCGGTCGCCAGGAGGCTGAGCGGCGTGCCCGGCCATCTCAGCAGCAGCGACAACAAGACGCCGTCGATGACGTCAAGGCTCGCCGATTGACTGACTATACGGTGAAACTTAGCGAAAGTGCCAGTGCGCCGCCTAGCTCACGCTACGTATATCCTGGCATAGCTGAGCTAAGCCACTGCTAAATTTTTTATCGCCTCGATGAGATTGATCGCTAACTCTTTAGCCACCACTTTGAATTTGCGTGCGGATGTTCACAGCGCGTGGTTTATAAGCCAGCGCAGCTCAACCACGGCTCAATTACAGTTTAAAAACGTGCGAGCTGAAATAGGCAGCCTATTACCACAGACTGTAGCGTGGCAAGAAAATAACACAGAACATTTTCTGCAAATTTCAAAAGCACATGCCATGGCTACGCTGTAACAGTACAACGGGTCCATGAAGCTCGTTATGCGCGATTAGGAGAAGCATCACCGACCGCTTGTTTGACATTCAGGAAGCTGGTACAAATTTTTGGCTGCGAAGCAAGCTCGAAGGCAGGTTACATGGTGCTCTAGAGCTTGAGATGTATAATTATCGCGTGCTATATTTAAATTTTACAATGATTATATCGTCTAACTATATTGTGCAATGACGCAGATCGTGTGGCCTAACATGTGCCCATTCTGTGGATGGAGGTAATGGAGCAGAGATCTGTATTAGGCAAACTAAGGTGCTGTTGTCGCAGGCCTGTCGCTCAACTGGCCAATGATTTACGCTGCACTAAAACACATTACTAAATGTATTATCTGCAGGTTTCTTCGTTTGAGTGGACCTACTAAAAGTGACACCCATGTACTAAATACTGAGTTACCCAGGACATCCACCATCCACTTATAAGCAACCGGTTTCTTCTCCCCGAGTTCGAGGTCTAGGCATGCTAGGACAATGGCGCCATGCAAGCTACCATGCGCGAAACTGAGGAATATGAAGGGGAAAATTGAAAACCATCCGTTTCCAGTGCAAAGCCACAACAAAATTCATACGAACCCGGCTAAAGCTTTTGTTAACTAATAAGCTTTTCCTGAAAATATGTCTGGATTCCATTGTAGCCTTGTGCTGAAAAAGGGTAGTTCTCAATTTCCAGTTTCATAACCCTTCCACCACCTTGCCGAACATATACGCAGATAACGAAGATGTACAAGGGATGACATGATGAGGCAATGAAGATAAAATTGAGTCATACGCTTCGCTGATAATATCCACGGAGTCGACCCCTTTTATAGTTAACTTCAATAAATGTTCACAATTTCCGGATAATATCGATTTCCCAAGTAAGCGGTAAAAAAACTGCAAAAATACAAATAATTTGTTTGAATGCAGGTTGCGATTGCGCAAGATCGCGTGACTACACTTTGTTTTCTTGTTCTGCAGGTCCACCAAAGTGCTCACTCTGGGGTCCGGACAACGCCAGTGGCATTGACGAGAGGGTCTTGCTTGATATCTTCCACAGAGATTGCCCAGGCAAATCGATTAGTCCATACCTAAACCATCGGGATCGCTGTGAACTGCACGACGAGCTAGCTGCAAAATATGGGAAAAAGCACGGCTGATCCCTTTGTCATAGCAACTGGTGTAAAACGAAATTGAATCGTGCATACGAAAGTGAATCGCTCATTTACCAAAGTAGTTTAATGTTGATTGTCCATTAATAAACGAGTGGTTGCACAATCTCTGTTGGTGCTTGGTGGCTATAACACCGTTTGGTGTGGACGCATGAACGTTGATCACTGGCACATCTCCATCCCAACGATTTACACCCATGATACTGATTTAACCTTTGTGGTACACCTGTGCGCATGATAGAACTCGCCGGCAGCGGCGCGTGAACGGCGCGGGGTTCTACGGATCAACGGCGGCTTTGCGCGAAAAAGGGGGGAGGGGGTGTAGATAAGAGGGTCTGGGAGGAGAGAAAATACTTCCCTGAATTTATAAAAAAACTGGAAAAATCGAGGAACCGGACTCGCCTTTTTTCTGGAGAGCTGCATGGTCTCTTTGAAAAGTTCTTCCGTTGGAACGGGCAAATAATCCAATGCCTTGTTAATTGTTTTCACTTCTATATTTATTTATATATTTACACGAGTAGGAATTGCAGGAAAAATAGCACAACCACATCGATATATTAATTTTTTTTTATGTAAAGCGTGGCAGGTTCAAGATTCCAAGAATATAATGTACCAGCGAGATGGGACATCGCCCTTTAAGGCGACATGGTCAGGGTAAATCGCTCTAAAAAAAGATTTTTTTATTTGATTAGTAAGAAATAATGCGGACTCTGAGGAGTAAAAGTGTGGAAAGCGAGTACGTAGGAGCGCTGCAAGCCATTTAAAAATGGCGCCAAAAGCCGCGCCTTATGATGTTTGCGAGGGTTGGTTGACATGATATTTTCTATCATTGTTTGTTCTTGTATGTACTTTTTATAACAAATATGGCGAGATCAATTAAATATATTTATTTCATGCCATTGTCATAATCTTCGATTACTAATTGTCCTACAAGGGATGCTTTTGTAGAGTAATCATTGTTTTATCTTGCAGGTATTTCTAAAACTAAAAAGTATTGCGATAGCACTTATCAGGACAATCTGGACGAGTTTTTGCCGTCGCCGTCGGCATGAAGTCCACATCAGTAACATGCTTCACACGTGGGTAAAAGCAGGGGAGCGAGGGCGATGAAACGAGCCGGTCATTTCCGTCGCACTGAAGGTGCATGCGATAACATAAACCTGTGTGCGACGTTTTCTGTCGATTGCTCCTCAAGCAGAGAGGATACGCTCCACCGGTCCTTCCTCGGGCGAAGGAGCATGAACGCAGGAGGAGGGGGGGCTGCGTCGCTCGAGAAGCAAGTGTGAAGAAAAATTGACAACGACCGTGTGGAGCATGAAGCCGCACGGATTTCTCCAGCAATAACGCCACTTTGTCGTCAACAAAGCCTCTTAGCCTCCTTGTGGCCTTCGTGCTATGAACGGATGGCTGTCATTTAACGATTTCATAACCCCTCAGCCACCTTTCGGGATTCCGCAGAAATATTTTGCAATGTGAGAACTTGGACCATAAGGGCGTGGTCCCAACGCTGGCGCCCTCGATATCTGGCCTGGCTCAGTCCGATATCGACGTTCCGAATCACGCCCCTGCACGTAGCGTGTGGGGCCGCCTCGTAGTGCTGACCTCGTGCTGGCTTTCCCCGATGGTTATGAGTTCCACCTTGAGCTAGGCGTCGGCGTTCACCCTGGATGGGGTGCTGGCGACGATGATGTTCTGCATGCTTTCGTACACTGCAGCAAAGGAGGTGCCGTGTTATGACTAACAAGCCCCCAGCAACACATTGCAGCCAAAAAACGCGAAGCCGATTTTTTTGTATCAGTAACCCTTTAAAAGGCACCATCCACACGATAACTCAGCACTTAATATTTAACACTACTCAAACATTTTTTTTAGTCTACGTTCTGGTAAGCAGTAGCTTGAACCCAGTCAAGAAGAACTCATGACAGCTGTTTTCTCGCAATGTTGGTGGCACAGCACTAGGGAAACCACCATGACTACTATGTCGGGCTCGGAAGTAGCAAGTGGTTACATGCGTCTTCGCTAAAAAAAGCTCGATGTAAAACAAACCGGTACGAACGCAATTAAAGAAAAAAATAGCACTCGTCGTGAGCCTCGAAAATGACGTTGTCCTTCTTAACTGATGCCGGCCGTTCTCACATATGTTTTATGCTATTGAGAAATCAAGCGTTGTCTACAATGATCACAAGTAGTGATTGATTTCCATGAATCTGAAGGCTGATACCATTCGGCATTTCATTACTCATCTGAAGGCGCGATGGAGTCCTTATTTGGTAGACGGCCGACTGCTGGTTGTGCTCAAGGTCCTGTTGAGTTGCTTCGTCTTTTGAAGGGGGAGTAAAAACGAGTGGTTTTCTACTAAGGTAGCGTCCCATTTTACCATTTCACTACGCTGTGCTTTTGTTATATTTACTCAAAAAATAACGCCTTCTCATCGACACAGTAATTATTTCAATTGTAAGAAATTTTAGTGTGCGGCTGTGATGATTATTGCAAGCATTTACTTTCTCAACATCTGCAGATGTACTTCCTTTCCATGCACATTGTTGGCGTGCATGTATAAAATACTTCTCTCAGTGATCGATCGTAATTTTGCCTGTGTGATTCAGATCAACTCATTCATTCCTAATATTTCAGAAGGGCTATATAAAGCGACAAAAATATAATGTATTGACTCACGAATACTTACCATTGTCTCTTCGCAACAAAAAAAAATAGGCCTTACGGAGAAGAATTGAAGCCTCTGCTAACAGCAGATCCTTCTGAGATGCTATAGAGACAGGCCAGGAAGGTCAGCTTGCGGGCATAGTGTGGCACGGAAAAGTTGCCTTATTTTTCTGCTTTTGCGGACAAGGTGAGTTCTTTCTCAGTTCCAGTATGAAAATTCATGCAGAAAATGTTATTGTATAGCACACTCTTTTGCAGATCCGAACCATCTTTATTGCATGGAATTAAGTAAACTATTCGCCGAATGACACTTAATGCACAGGCTATTTTTCTACACAAAGAACAAAAATGGTCAATAAGCACCTATATAGTGATGAGTTTTTGATTGTGCAGGAATTGGTTACTGAGAATTAGAACGTGGCTAAAGGAGCCTCACACAGCCACGCTTAAGGAGCGTAGAACAAATTGGCATCGAAATTTTAACTTTGACCTGACAGCTGGCACGGAATAGGTAAACAAGATAACTGTGGCGTGATGTACTCAAGATACAAAATTTACTGTAGCTGAACGATCTCACACGGGTCATTAAGCGCAAAGATGAGGAGGAATCTGGCCTCACAGAATAGCGTTGCTTCACAGGGGCCATGCGATCGATAGGTGAAAAATCATGGCTGATCGATCTGTCAAAGGAGTCGGTATAACACGAAAGTGAAACGTGTCTTCATAGAGGTAGTTGAGCGTTTAGTGTGCAAGGGCAAGCAGCTCGAAACTTGCTGAGCGCACCGCAAGCAGAAAGGACACACGAAATGAGCATACACAGGACGAGCGCGGAATAACTGTCACAGCTTGACACCTAAATGCGCGCTGCTCTAACACAAAGAAAGACGCACGAAACGACCGCACAAGTATACACAGGACGAGAGCGAAAAACTGTCACAAATTGTTACTTCGTGTGTGAGCAGCGCGCTCCTTTCGTATATGTGGCCACTGCGGCGAGCGAAGTGATCTTCGTGCACTCTTTAGCCACCGTAACTTCAAAGCAAACTTGCCGGTGGAAGCACAAGACGTACAAAGCGCCGCAAAGCCCTGATCACGAGATAAGCGTGCATGCGCACGAGCGACCACGCCCCGTGGAGGCGCGCGTTCATCGCAGCGAGAAGGCGCGACGACCTTGAGAGCGCGCACCCCGTGCCACCTTCGGGCCAATGTCGCTTGTGATGACGAAAACACGCTGAAGTCGACGAAGCTCTGACCGCCAACGGTATTTGGTGTATATACATAGCTTGCCCGTCAGCATCCTGATGTACGTACAGTGGCGGTCAAAATTTTGCGGACCACGAGAGCGCGTGTCAAACAGCACCGCGGCGCCTTCTGACGGCTGCCTACGAAGCTCGAGAGCGCGCACAGCGCACGCGCGCCCTTTTTTACCTGCGAGCCGGCTCGTTCGCTCCCTTCAACAGCACGCGCACCGGAACGCCAGAATAAGCGCAAGGTGTCACTTCTTCCAAAGCGCATATGAACGGGCGCAAGGCAGTTCCACAGAACAGCGCGAGAAATTCCAGCGTGCATGTGTTACATGAATGAAAGTTGTTGAGCAACCTTATCACAAAGGTCGATTTTCAAAAAACTGACGCCGTATGCATGTTTTCGGCCCCGCGGAGCGTCTGGGACTAAGGCGTAGAATGCTGCGCGCATCCGAGCATTGCCTGTAGAAATTACGTGTTTTCGCCACGATATCACCGCTCGGTATTTCCGCGGCTACAGCAGAAGTGACACCTTGCGCTTATTCTGGCGTTCCGGTGCGCGCGCTGTTGAAGGGAGCGAACGAGCTGGCTGGCAGGTAAAGAAAGGCGCGCGTGCGCAGTGCGCACTCTCGAGCTTCGTAGGCAGCCGTCAGAAGGCGCCGCGGTGCTGTTTGACACGCGCTCCCGTGGTCCGCAAAATTTTGACCGCCACTGTACACTCGTGTGGCAGAGTGGTTTTGCGCCGTGCGCTGCGGATGGAGAGGTCGTAGGTGTGACGCCCGGCTACAGTACTTTTAAATGCGAAACATTTCTTAGCGAACTTCGGCGACTTTGAGCGTATCTATCTAGATATCTATCTATCTAGCCGCCTACGACTTTGTGATCTCCTGGCCGTATCGTTAATGGGATTTATACCAAATTTGGCATGGCATAACATGACTGTATGACGAACATAAATGGCTGGTCATATCACGAAAATCGTGACTGACCTGTCATGAAAAGTATGATTTACATGCCACGCTCATGGCGCTCTCGCGGCCGTTTCGTTAGCTTGATATACACCAAATTTGGGATTGAGTGACGCGACTGTATGACGAACATAAATAACAGGTGGTAATATGCAAATAATTACGTGCATGTCATGAACAACATGATTTACATGCCACGCTCATGGCGCGCTCGCGGCCGTTTCGTTAGCTTGATATACACCAAATTTGGTATTGAGTGACGTGACTGCATGACGAACATCAACGACCAGTGGTAATATGGAAATAATGACATGTCATGAGCGACATGACTTGCGTTCCACGCTCATGGCGCGCTCGCGGTCCGTTTCGTTAGCTTGATTTTGATATACACCAAATTTGGTATTGAGTGACATGACTGTATAACGAACATAAGTGGCAGGTGGTAACATGAAAATCTTGGTATGCATGTCATCTACAACGCCATGTACATGCCACGCTCATGGTACGCTTGCGTCCAGTTCGCTAGCTTGATATACACCAAAATTGGTATTGCGCGACGTGACTGTATGACGAACATAAATGACAGGTCCTAGCATGTAAAACATGACATGCAAATTATGTAAAGCATGATTTGCTCCTTCCTTGGCTGCTTCGCATTACATCGATTCCCACAGTGCGTGGGATCTGCCGGCTTTTTTCTTCTAGACTTTCTTTGATCTGAATGTGATAGTTTATATTTTACAACGCCATACCCATGACGGAAATACGTCAAGGAGCCGTGGTGGACCCCGGCATAAAACCCTTTCATGTTAAAAATCACCTGAAGCGTCCAAGCCTCCTACAGAAAGGGCATCAGCGCATTCGGTTGATCATCCTATTTTTTGTGCCCCAGGGGAGGACGATACGTGAGAAGCCCAACATGAAAGCTAGGTGATGGAGCTTCGGAGAAGGAAGTTTCAGTGATCTAGGAAAACCTGCCAGAGCGCACCTTGGTACGGCCATACGGAGAGTCCATATGAGCGCGACTCTCCATAAGTGCTGCAGTACGAAGAGTCACAATGTGTATGATATCGAGATATGCAGGCGTCAAGCTGAAAAATGTCAGAACTTCTCGCAGAGTTTCAATACCCTCGGCTGCGATATTGAAGCTATGTGACTGGCGGGCCCGATCTAAATGCTGCTGCGTCGTGACTTGCGCAATGTCACGTTCACTGACCAGCCACATACATACAAAAAGTTCTTGTGACAGGTGTCCATGTTAAAACATGGAAAGCCAACCGATAAGGGTTTCAGGCATATGAAACGAGCAACCTATGCCAACACGTGGATTCTGTTTGAGCGGGAGGCAAGTCTATGGAAGTCCGCACAAAACTCTAGGAGTATGCGCTACAGAAAGCGGTTGTGTGCCAAGCAGCTCCTGGCATAGCATAGTCATGCGCAGTATTTTATACTAGCGGGTTTGAAAAGGAAGTGAGGGTGAGGAGGAGTGGTTTGTAGGCGAGGGAGAAGGAAAGGACGAGAGAGTAAACCATATCGTAACCATAAGAAACAAGTTTCCTGGATCAGGTGGAACGCCTGAGGAACGCTGGGTTCCCTAGCACTCTTTTGAACTGCCTTGCTGAAAAGCTGCTCGTCACGCTTAGGACGAAAACAAATAACAGGCCAAACGAGCACACTGGCTTTCGCTTGGCTGTCGCTCCCTACATTCACGGCTTCTCTCATTTGGTTGAAGAAGACTGCTGGCAGAATCGGCGTACGGGTTTTGTTTTCTTCCCCGAACCGTCTGGCCGCCCTGTGCAGGCAAGTGAACAGGGAAGAAGCAGTCTCCTCTTGCTGTGACAAAAACCACAGAAACCGTTTCTCTGAATGCGTGAAGAACGTTGTTTATGACATTGCATTATCATGCGGCAAATCATACGTGGGACAAACCGGACGGTGCATTAATGAATGACAGAATACGTGAGCATGCCAATTCTTTAAAAGCAACAAAAGGCTGTAACCAGGCTATTAAATTGCACATCATGCGGTTGCTCCCCTTTGCTTGAAATTGTGGAAGTTGTGAAGAAATATTGAGATCAATGTGCACGCGAAATTTGTGAGGCACACGTAATTCCCAAAAGGGGAGCAGCTTGTGTCAGCACGCCATCATTAGAAACTGTCTGATAAAGAAGTTAGATACCTTGAGCCAAAAGTGTGATCACCAAGCTTGTTGTCACATGCTTTTGTTTTTCTTGTTTTGTTTTCTTTTCTGTTTTTTTCTCGTGGTTACAGTTTTATAGCCTTGTTGTCACTCCTCACAAACCTTTTTTGTTAGACCCTGGCTCTTGCTGCTCTTTCATGAATGTCTCGGATTTAGCGATTTATTCAGTTTCATACCAAACGCCATGTCATTGTTTTTTTGCCCATTTTTTGCTCATGTTCACGTGTTCTTGATATCTGCATTTGCTTCATTCTGTAAAACCCTTATCAAAATTGATAGAAATACCGGCTCGCCAAGTCAGTCGAAAGCGTTTGAGCTATTTTTCGATAACTGTCCGCCTTCCTATATATTCTCCACCTTTCCAATAAAGAAATCAGTTGATAGTCAGCGCTGTGTCCTGCATATTCTTCATCCCGTCGTTTGCGTTGTTCCGCCACAATGTTCATGAACCAACTAGTCCACCTAAGAATCCTTCCAAGTTCTTGGCGATGACACTTGAAAGACAGGCGGTACAGAAAAAAATAAAAAAAACACACCAAATGCCGA
>JALIZH010012394.1:317500-416357 GCA_030522465.1 Rhipicephalus appendiculatus | reverse complement strand
GTCGGCAGCGTTAACCCGACGAATGCAAATAACAAATATCAGGGTCCTAGCCGGAATCAAACCCAAGCAATCTGCGGGGCAATCAACTATAGTCTAGCACAGAGCAACGCCAGATCTCGGAACTGCTTTGGAAAATGACCGTGTGTAATGCTTGTGAAGCGTCAATTGTGGTTGAAGTGCTAGCTATCTAATTTTATAAACATTATATATGTACTCCTATGAGTACATATATAATGACACGTCACTTGTATAGTTGAGCGCCATCCCTGTAGCTGATCCACGAAGCACTATCCACGGCTAACATCATCGCAAGCACAAGTGCTACATATCAGCTTACCACTTCTGGTTTTCGTAATACTCATGTTTCTGTTGGCATCGTTACTCAACCGTAAACAACTGGTTATAAGAAACATATGCGACTGTCCAACATATGTCTGCGCGTACAACATTTGTACACATCTTTAGCATCACTTCGTCACGTTTCGCTCAATAAAAAAATTACAACCCGGTCACCCTGCTTCCGCATGCTTCGCATAACATCGATTTCCATGGTACTTGGGATCTGCCAAATTTTTTTCGTACGTGCTTGATGTTCTTTTTTTTATCTTTTACTTGCGGGTCATATGTTAGCATTTCATTGTTTACATGTATATATATATATATATATATATATATAGAGAGAGAGAGAGAGAGATAGTTTTGTATAGCACGTGCGTGCATGTGTGTCTGTGTGTGTGTGCGGTAGTCAAATATTTACCAACTAAAAAGTGCTGCCGAACAATCGTAGCCCAATGGAGTGCTTAGGTATTGAGGCTTGACACTAAGAGTTCTGTGCTGACTGTGCAGTACAGCTTCCTGATCTGTATTTGTTCGCTTTATTTTGGAAAATTTAATATCTCAACGCGATACAGAATTCAATAATATATTCCTGCCATAACTATGACACGGACGTTCGAAGCGCATTTGTTCAGCCAGCGCTTTTGTCGTGCAGCCTAGCCGAGAGCGAATAAGCAAATAGTTAAGTGGTTAAAGGGACCGAAATATGGCCAGAACGTGCGACTAAATCTTGGTGTACATGAAAAGCCGTAAATTGCATTGACAGACTGAAGCAGGCTCTTCGCGACTGAAATAAAATTACGCTTTTAAATTCACAAAAGCTTTTTTTTTTAAATTGGTACGTCGCACACCCTAGCCAAAGAGTCCTGATGCTCCACTATGGAGTAGTTCCGTTTACTGTAGTTGGCTTGATGCTTTTATGCGCACCATAATTAGTGCTCGGCATTAGAGTATGTATGTCATCATCCATCCTCACTCTATTCTGTCCAGCTTAGAAAGGTAAAAGGAGCTGACGCTCAGAAGCTGGCGCTGGCTTCGTTGCAACTGGGACGTGTCGAGCCGCGGCGCATGCTCACGGATTGTACGCATGCGCCGTAACCCGCAGCACACAAGCACGAACAGCTGTCGCTCTCACCCGCCACTGTTTGCAACATCTGTTGTGTATTTAGGTCTTGATAATGATCGGAAATCAAAATTTGGTTTTAAATGTTCCACGGCGTTTACCTCGTTACCATTCTGTGAGTAAAGCACTGTGACCGGCAAACTTTCCGTTGCACTAAAGAAACAATTAAGCACCGCAAAAATTGGTTCTTGGTCCCATTAGGGGAGATGCAGAGTGTTATTACTTTACAGAAATAATTATGCGCCCCTCATGTGCCGCTACCGTCTACGACTCCACGCTGGAGTAACGACAATGCTGTATCCGGTTTCAGCATTAGTCCTTTGCGAACGTGTACTATTATCGCATAAGAGTTCCTGAGCCTTTTCATTATGGGTAGGAAGCATTCAACGACCCACTCGTTACGCAGTTCGCGTTCTGTGACGCATGTTCGCGCTCTATTACACATGTTCACGCAATTCCTTTACCGATGTGAAGCCTGCATAGGGTCAGTTTGCGACGGTGTTTCAAGCGCAGGGGTGGCTCTGTGGTAGAATACTGAGCTGCCAAGCAGATATGGCGGGTTCGAATCCCATTCTATCCTGGGTATTTCTTACTTATTTGCTGTTGCTGTTGTTTTCTTATTTCGCGCGACAGCGGTTATAGACACCAGCGGCGGCGGCGGACAACTACGGTGCCAAAACTGTCCTTGTTGTGACCTCATAACAGCTTTCGCTGTAAAAATAACATATACAACGTATGAAATTAGCGACCGCTGTGTGGTTTAGAAATAAAACGCACAAACGATGCAATCAACCACTCTTCGGTCTTTCTATTTTTCCTTCAGGCTTCGCTATAGAAAGCACAGTTCTTTCAATATCGAAAAGAAATGCGACCATACTACGTGCTGGTTGCAATACTTTGCGAAAGAATGTCGTGTAAAGAAACATCGGCTACAACGAAGGAAACTAGCCCACAAACAAATTAACGGCTGCAAAAGCTATGAGAGGCTATGTCCTCAACTTTATAACTACCGTCATTGGAATTGTTCTTCGGTTCGGACAGTGTGCTTAACCACCAATGGTTGCGGGATTCCGCAGCATTAACACTGATCGCTGTTTGTTTATGCAAAACGCGCAGAGCGTTGGGCAATATGATAATCTATACTGGAGACAACAAACCAAAGCAACGGAGTTCCTGAACTAGCATATTACCGCAAGTCAGTTAATCATCGCACGCTAGTTAATGTAATAAATCAAGTGGCAAAGGACCTACGGGCATTCTCACAAGGCACGCTTAGCCGCCTAATTTTCGGTCCCGGTGTAGTTATTTTTGTTCATAGCCATTCACAACATGTTGAACGAATAAATAGCGAATGTTTGTAAAAATGAGAGAATTCCTGTTCTCCACGTCTCATGCACTAAAATGTAGTGATCAAAAGTCCGTGTCTTTAATCTCTGTCCTTCCTCCTAGGCATGAAACCATCTATTGTTTCGTCCTTTCGGCACTCAACCTGCCTATTCATGTTCTCCCTGGCCATCCTACTCTTTACCTTCGTCACCAACAGTAAGTCAGTTATGTGTAGGCGCAAAGCAACTCATTGATGTACTCACGTCTGACAAACGGGTTGCATAAGTGGCGTGGCTGCATTTTTTTTACCACACAGCGGTTGCTTCACTTCTTGCTAATTTTTTTTGCGCAGATTTGGTGACGTCCACTCATTAGAGTTGTGGTGCACAATTTTGTGACACTGCGATAAAACACTAGTTCCCACACAGTGACTTCTCTTTGACGTGACTTATGCGCTGGCTCCTAAGAAGACCTTCCATTACTCTGTTCAGTTAGCACTGCGTTTCAATAACCATGATAGCCAAAAATTGTGTCTGTAAAACTACATGCTTGGTCAGCGACCTCACACAATACCACTTGCTGGATGTTATTATATGCCGAAATTTTCTTATTTGTTAAGTAAAATAAAGATATTACGTGGTCTTCATCCTCAAAAACTGCGACCTGTGAAAAATATATTTTTACTCATTTTGGGGCAACACAGAACTGCAGCAGCTCATCTTGGAGTCGAACCTCGAAGGGTATCAACGTTTGCAGTTCTCTTCAGGATTTGTCAGAATATACTATATCTAGCGATGATACCCACCGCAGCATGAATTGCTACCCATAAAATGCAGTACGTGGCCTTAACAACGTAACTAAATGTAAAGTTTGAATCACGCATCTTTAAATGTGGTAGTAGACAAATCAAATGCTATACTTAGATAGATCCCGAGGCCGCACGTTTCGGCATCGCCGGTTAACATCTGTACGGAGTGCTTAAGCGGTGATTTCTTTTCCTTTTGTCAACAATTTTTTTTTCATCATTTGTCTCGTCTTCGTGTCAGTTACTTAGCAAGCGTATTTTTGCTACGTGACCAGTGCTTTCCACATTTTCAACCGACTAGTGTACAGATTTACCATTACAAGGCGAATTATACATTTGTATGAAGTCTGTGTAAGCAATCGCTTTGCGATGCTTTACGACAAGAAGAAAACGCATCGAATGGAAGAAATTCTCAGGCTGAGTACGTGTTTGGCCACCTAAGAACAGCTCTCAAATTAGGTGAAAATTTACAAAGAACTGTCGGAGATGGTCTGCCGCCTTGTCAAGCATCTCCTTAGCCTTTATTTTTGTACAGGGGACTTGTGTACAAGTAATCCGCAAGAAAGGCGACGTCAAGGGCTTGAAAATTTTTATGCCGGGCAGCTCATTATCCGTTTCCCTACTAGATATTTACAAAGGTAATCAATAATAAAATTAGGACCATCTTAGAATACATTCAACCAAAGCACCAAGTAGGACCTGGTACAGTTTACTGGACGTATAACCAACCTCTGTATACGGCCCTCATAAGCTACGAGAAAGCAGCTGATTCATACGAAATCTCAGCAGGCATGCAAACATCACGGAATAAGGGTGTACACAAAACGTATATAAAAATACTTTAAGAAATCTACAGCGGCAGCACATCCTCAGGTCCCCATAAAGAAAGCAATAAAATTCCATTAAGTAAAGGTCTAAGGCCGAGAGATACGATCTCTGCACTACTACTCACTGCGAAGTGTGCAGGAGGTTTTTACAGGAAAGCCCTAAATTGGGAACAGTCAGTATTAAGATTTCATGGAGAGTACCTTAGTAAGCGGCGATTCACTGATGACATCATCTTGCTTAATAACTCGTGGGACGAACTGCAAAATATTAGCGAATTGGACAAGCAAAGCAGAACAGTGAGTCTGAAAATGAATGCGTAGAAAACTGAAGAAACGTTCAGCAGTCCCAGAAGAGAGGAATGCATTGCGATAGGCAGACAGGCCCTGGAAGTAGTAAAGGAATACGTCTATTGAGCACAGCTATAGTGGCCGCAGATCAAAACCATGACAGTGAAGTAATTAGAACAATAAGAATTAGAATCTTTGGCAGGGATTCTCATATCATGAATGGCAGTTTACCAGTATCACTCAAAATAAAAGTATATAACAACTGCATCTTGCCGGTACTTACCTACTAAGCAGATACCCGGAGACTTCCAAAGAGGGTTCAACTGAAATCGAGGATGACGCAGTGAGCAATGGAAAGAAAAAAAGATAGGTGTAACCAACCTTAAGCTACAAGAAGAGAGCAGAATGGGTGAGGGAACAAACGCACGTTAAGGACATCTTAGCCGTAATCAAGAAGAAATGGGCATGGCCTTGGCATGCATCTCGAAGGCAAGATAAACGCTGGTAATAAAGAGTAACAGACTGGTTTCCAAGAGAAGGCAAGCGCGCGATTGGGACGCAGAAATTTAGGTGGGCAGATGAGCTTAAGAACTTTGTGGGTACGACGTGGCAGCAGCAAGCATAATACCGGGTTAATTTGAAGAATAGGTAAGAGGCTTTTGCCTTGCAGTGGGCGCTGCCATACTGCTGATGATGATCGCTCCGCAATCACCCCCGAAGATTTCGTACGCATGAGAACCACAACATGTTCTGTAAAGAAACAAGAAAAATTAACGAAACAATGGCGGTAACATTTTCAGTAATGTAGCAACCACAGCTTCACGTACGTCGGAAAACAAGGGCAATAATAAAATAATCCCTTTCCTCGATCGTCAACAACTTTCCAATCGAACGCCTCTTGCTGTTCCTAAATGCAAATATGTAACACGTAGCCCTTGTACGACATTGTCCCCGCAGCCGACGAAGTGACAGAAAACACAGGGACCGACGCAAAGGCACTCGATGGTGACGAAGGAGGCAGCGGACCTTCGCCACCGATGGACGTCATTGTGCGAGTTGGCTCTGGGACCAAAGTCACAAATGGTAGGCAACGCAGAGGTGTAGTGCGCAGCACGCTTGATGACTGCGTCAGATATCTCGGCTGCTTATGGTACGAGGACCGTCGATATCTAGGTCATGTTATCGCAAGTACAGAGCGTGCATCCAATATCTTGCGTGTCGCGGCCTTTGGAATGAAGTAGATAAAGCCCCTTTTTGTCTGTTTGCATCCGAAACCACGTGCGTTCGAAAAAAAAAACTAGATCAGTAGCACTACTTGCACTGCAATGGTTTGATATCCTTTCGTAAATAACTTCAATTATAGAATAAAAACATAGATTTTTCTTGACTGATACATTTATATTTTAAGGCCAGACCAAACTGAAAGACACAGTGCACTCATTGTAGCAAAAAACATGGTTGATCCCTCTGTCATAAGAATCAGTATTAACGCGTAAGTAAGACTTGCCTTTACAGAGTTAATTGAATGCTTACTGTACAACCAGCCCATTTTTTTTAAACCTGAACGCGCGAGGGTCGACCACCGAGTCAATAAGTGCCGATTCCCGGCGTCCCGGTGTGCGGTTCCTGGAACAGCCTCGCAGAAGGGAGCTGCACAAGATCGTTCATCAAGCACATGCCCGTATTCTGGTTCATTTCGCCGCCGCGCTTCGTGATACGGCGCTTATTGACCGCGCGGTCGACGCTCGCGCGTTCAAGTTTAAAAAATCGGCGGCTGTGCATTCATATAGAAGAGTTTTCACAATATATATTAGTGTCTGGCAGCTATAACACCGTTTAGCGTGGATGTACCCACGTTGACGCTCGATGGTACATATCCATCCCGATAACTAACGTCCATGATCAATGATTAAACAGACCTTTGTGGTAGCTGTAGCAGTTAACGGTGAGAGAGGAATCAGAGAAAGCGGTGTAACTGCCAGAAGAGCGTCGCATACTGGACGCAGAAGTTGGGCTGAGGCCGCCATCCCGGGGCATGTTAAAGTGTGATTGAACGCCATGGTCGGACTAGAGGAAAACGCTAAGGATGTCGTGTCGCCCTTGTAGCCCGGCCATGATTCTTCTCGGGGCGAGCGTAAACGAGGAACACGTTATTAAGCCAGGTGAGGCAGGCGCGCGTCGCAGAGCTAATTTTGCTTGGGATGGATGCTGTGAGCGAGGCCGACGCTTGTGCTAAGGTCATCACCTCGCGGTGTGTTAAGGCGTTGACAAAATTGCACTTCTCTTAAAAGCACGCCGAATGGGACGGACGCGGGGCAAGTCGCATTGCAGGTGCTAATCGCGGTGGCCGGAGTAATGAAGAATTACTTCAGTTCACCGCTCCAAGAGGGCGACACCGCCACGCTGACCAAGACCACAGTGAGAGGAATTTGTGAGATATAGAAGGCGCGTTTGTAAAGCAGTTAAAGTCTGTGGCCGTGGCGCAGTGGATAGCATGCTCGGCATCAAATGCTGAGGGCCCAGAGGTCATTGGCTTATTGACAGAACTTTTTTTCTTTGACATCTGATCGCGTGTTATTTCGACGTCATTGCTGTGACGGAAATACGTCACTAAAGTCTTGATGGACCCCGGCATAAAACAGTTTCGTGTTAAAATAAAGAATAGATCACCCATCACTATACTTGGCTTTTCTTAGCAAAAAGCATATGCGAAAACAGCCAGTGCTTTCTGTCGCCATTAAACATGATTGCAAGTTTACTCATACATGAAGGCCGCCTTATAGTCGTTAGAATGGCGCGTAGCGCTGCAGTACGGCTGTTCTTGCGAACACTGTGGCTTGGGAGTGTATTGCGTACCTAGGAATGATATGCATACAGTGTAGTCACACTGTACTAGCCTGCATAACGACTGCTTAACTAATTCTAGCACTGTCGCAAGAATGACCTTTCTCAACAGGAGCATGTCCAGGAGCATGCTATCAGGGCACCGTGGGCAGCAAGATGAACGCGTCTTTAAACCTGCCTGCTGCTCTTTATTTTTTTTAGTGGACGGAAAGCGTGGATGCATTAAACAGTGTAGCGTTCTTTCTAGTAACTAACACATAAAAGACATGACTTCAATCAGACGGGTGTCTTCCGCCATTTTATTCAAACTTCTTCTCTCTTCACTTCTACCCCTATTCCACTTCATCTTCTTTCGTGCGCTTATTACAGACCGCTTCTCTTCCTGACTTCATTCATTACACCTACTGGTGTAATACTTAAATACGTTGCCAATGGAAGCACACTTTCTTTGACCCGAGGCTACAGGTGTACCACACTTTCTTCAAAATCCCGCGCTGAGATGCTGTCTTGACGACTTGGAACGGTCCGTAATATTTAGCATTTGAAGGTGTAACTCCTTTTCTCACAAGAACATAGTCTCCAGGCTGGATTTGTGGTATGTCACTGTTGTGCTTTTCATCAAAATTCAGCTTCATCCAGCGCTTGTATACTTCTTGACCTTCGGCACTTTTCTCGGCTTCGGTAAGTTGGAATTTTTTGAGGAGGCCTTGGTCACTATCTGCAGGTAGTATGGGTGCTGTTCCGGTTGTAGTAAAATGATGACTGCAGCCTAAACCCATGGGGTACGATTGGTTATGGTGCTTCACAGCGGCCTCAAGGCAGCACTTCCAGCCTCCGCGAAAGTCCGGATATATCTTCAAAAACTGTTTGGTGTCCCGTATGGCCCGTTCTGCTAATCCGTTCGCTGCAGGGTGATACGGAGCAGAATGTTTAGCATGTATTCCTTGGTCATCAGTCCATCTTGCTAGGTTGTCACTACGGAAAGCAGGACCGCTATCGCAGACTAGTGCCTTGGTGTGCTTAAAACACGCATCCTTTGAGTAGATTGATGCCACTGATCGCATCTTCTTTCCCTGCATTAGCACAATTGCTCTTGTACATTTATCAATGTAAAGCAGAAAAGCTTGCGTTCGTGTAACTCCCTTCTTCTTAAGCTGTACAAAGTCCAGATGTACTGCTTCAAACGGTACTTTTGAATATTCGGTGTTGGTCATAGCATCTGTCGACTGCTTGTACTTCACTTTGTTTACCTGTAAAGGATGGCATGTCCACATATAATTAGTGACGTCCGTTTTCGTACCTGGCCAAGTAAACCTTATAAAAAATTTCTTGTAGGTGCGCCAGGAGCCATCATGTCCACCTGATCCAGGGTTCTCTTGGTAGAGATTAAGAATCTTTTGAACAAGGGTGGGTGGTACATGGTACTTTCCATTAATTAACTTCAGATCTTCTGTACCTTCCCATAGTTCATAATGTTCGATCATTTTTGGATTTTCACTGAAACCCATGAACAACCAATCTACACAGTGCATTAGCATAGGTTAGAAGCGGGCCAGCATGGCGCGAAACGGTGAAATCAAATTGTTACTGACAGTTGACCCATCTAGGAATGCGTCCTCTTGGTTGTGCCATATTCAAATGTTGCGTCAGTGCATCATGGTCCGTGAGTAGCATTAACTTAGCCCATTCAAGGTAAGTACGGAAATACTGAACTGCTTTAAAGACTGCCAACGCTTCCTTTTCTGTAGAAGAATAATTTTAGCTGGTTTCAGCGCGTAGCTGTAGCATCCCACCACGTAATGCTTCGTTGGATCGGCCTGTTTTGAGAGTTTCTAGTACTAAACTGCACCGGTTGCGTAGTGTGATGCGTCCGCTTTCAGTACGAAAGGCAGACAAAAGTCCGGTATGCGCAGGATGGGATCCGACGATATTAGCTTTACAAACTCACAATACACAGCTTCGCACTCCTCAATCCATTGGAAAGGTTCGTCTCTTTGAATTCAACGTGTAAGGCACCGTCTCTTCAGTGCGTAGTCTTTGATAAACGCCCTGAAGTGTCCTGCCAGGCCAAGAAAAACACGCAGAAAGTGCACATCGTAAGGTTTTGCCAGCTGAGGGATTCTTTCTACTAATTCCCGTTTCGTGCTTTTAGTACGTCCGTCGAATACCCTTCCAAGAAATACAACTTTGTCTTCAAAGAAAGCACTTTTCTTGAAAGTGACTTTGAGTTGAGAAAGGCTCAAAGCTTGAAGAAATTTTGAAAGACGACCCCGGTGCTCCTCTTTTGTCTTTGAATACACGATGATGTCATTAATGTAGACGTTGCAGAATACAGCCAATATGGTTTCAGAATATCAGTCATAATTTTCGGGAACCATGCCGGACAATTTCTCCAACCAAATGGTAGGTGGTTTTACTTAAATAAGTCAAAAGGGGTTGTAAATGCAGGTGTACTTTTTCGTTTCGTCAGTGAGTGGGATTTGCCAAAGCCCCTTGCAAAGTTCTATTCTTGAAAAACAATGGCAACCACCAGTCTCGTCAATGATATCAAGTAAGATGGAAAACTGGGCGAGTTGGTGCAGATTCATCGTCGCTAACAGCGCGAAAAACACAGACGAAGACGAGAAGTAGACACGACACAGCGCTGACTTTCAACTAACGTTTTATTGAAAAACGAGACATATATAACAGATGAACAGAACACCTCGTGACTGATCCGGCCGTTGCCTATCGACAAAATAAAGTACACTGTGCACCCAAGCATTGTCAAGTGGACACTGCATATATAATACAAGTACAAAAAAGAAAAAAAATAATAACAACACACGAGATCACAAATAATCCTCATCCACTATCTAATATGACAACTACTTTATCCAGTAAGGCAATGGATCTCAATGCGTCAGTCAGCCATCCATTGCCTTACTGGATAAAGAAGTTGTCATATTAGATAGTGGATGAGGATTATTTGTGATCTCGTGTGTTTTTATTATTTTTTTCTTTTTGTACTTGTATTATATATGCAGTGTCCACTTGACAATGCTTGGGTGCACAGTGTACTTTATTTTGTCGATAGGCAACGGCCGGATCAGTCACGAGGTGTTCTGTTCATCTGTTATATATGTCTCGTTTTTCAATAAAACTTTTAGTTGAAAGTCAGCGCTGTGTCGTGTCCACTTCTCGTCTTCGTCTGTGTTTTTCGCGCTGTTAGCGACGATCAATGATATCGTCGATCCTCGGCATTGGATAAGGTATCAACTCTGTTTGGCGATTAAGAGCCCGGTGATCTGTGCAGAGTTTGAATGTTCCATCTCCTTTTGGAGCAATAGTTATGGGAGAAGCTAAAAGAGAAACAGAAGGGCGGATAATACCAGCCTCCAACATTTCTTGCAACTCCTTTTTCAGCCACAACTTTTTGATCTCTGGACATGCTATAAGGAAGTCTGCGAACAACTCTTTTGTCATTAAGTTTGAAAGGGAAGATTTGAGATTTCATCGCCGGAGGGTAGCTGCACATGCACGTAAGTTTTGGGTACTTCAATTTAATGTCCTGCTAGTTGAAAATCATCCTTGTTTTGCTAGGCGCCTCAGGGAGGTCCTCTGGTTCGACGTTGTCCTCGGCAATTAGTCTGTCATCCCAGTAGATACTTATCTTAAGCTTTTTCATGTCTGGACGGGACAGGAGAAACTCGTACCTGACGTCAGGAATGCCAATACGTCAGTGGTAATTGATTGTCCTTGAAATTCAATGGTTAGGGCAATCCATTCGTTATACATGCTCACGAGCCTATTGTAGGCTTCCACGCGCAATGCTCCACCAGCATGCAGGCGACCGCCATTCACTTGACTCTTATTGATAATAGAAACAGAAGCCCCACTACCAACCAGGGCCTTCATTTCAGTGCCGTGTACGCTAATAGTGGCGTAAAGTAAGGTTGATAATATCAAGTACATTGTCTCGGTGTAGGTTTTTGCTTGAGGCTTGTCATCAAACGTCATTATCTCATGTGGAAGCTCTGCCTAGCTTAACACTAAAAATCGCCCCTCTTCATCGTTCCGCTCGTGAACACATCCGCCATGCTCGTTATTAGGCTCATATGACAGAATGAACGCTTTATTTTCATTTTGGTTGAAAAGATCAAGGACTTGTTTACCACCTTGTTGTTCTCGCGAAGAAAATGTGGTCATTGAGGTCTGTATGCACCGCAGAAGTTCATCAAATGTTCTTGGATCACTGATTAGTACTTGACTCCGGATGTCGACGGAACAACCTTGCGTTACCAAAGCTACAACTGCAGATGACGGGAGCTTTAGTTCGGCAGAATGCAGAAGGCGACGCTTCTCAAGACAGTATTCCAGCAAAGAGGCAGACGTGTATGTCAAGTCTCGTGCCGCATCCCATATTTCTACAGCATTGCTTTGAAAAGACGCCAGAAAGTTGCTCTTCCAATTTTCCCAACACGTTGGTGCTCTATCCATAAGTTGTAAATCGTACCACTTTCTCGCGATGGCACCCGAATAACGGCGCATGCTGACAATCTTCGTGTCGTCACTTTTCCACATATTCCTTTTCGCATGCATACTCAAAAAACTGCATACTGCATGCATACTCAAAGTCTAGTGCCGCATCCCATATTTCTACAGCATTGCTTTTAAAAGACGCCACAAAGTTGCTCTTCCTTGTGGTTTTTCTTCGCTAAGTAACTTGACCAAAGTTCCCATCATTTCAGTTTGTTGTATCATGCACTATTGTTGTCGCTCAATAGCAGTCAAAACGCTGCTCACCTCCTCGGAAGACGTTCCCTGCTTGAAGGAGCCACGGCGAATGGGTTCCACCACGAGTTCGCTCAGTGTCTGGAGCTCCAAATTCACTTTCACCGATCCTGTTTGCATGCGGGCTTGACGGCTTATAGAAGTTTCTTGCCGTACCGCGTCGACCAGTCCGGCCGAGCTAACTTCGCGACGAATGTCCACCGCTGGCTCACCGTGTACTAGGTACCGTGTGAAAACAAGGGGCTCCGATGACGCCTCGTTAATGAAAAAGGTAACCCACATTTCCGGTCTTCACAAGCGAACGGCTGCGCCAAAATGTAGCGTTCCTTCTAGGAAAAAAACATGGCTGATCCCTCTGTCAAAGGAATATGTATAACACGAAAGTGAAACGTGTCTTCACAGAGGTAGTTGAGCGTTTTTTGTGCATTGTTTCGCCACAAGAGCGAAGAAATTGAATGCTACAGCAACAAACTGTAATGTCACGCGAAGAACGGCAAGCAGCTCGAAACTTGCTGCGCGCACCTCAAGCCGAAAGAACGCACAAAATGAAGATACACAGGACGAGCGCCGACTAACTGTCACAGCTCGACACCTAAAGCGCGCTGCTCAAACACAAAGAAAGACGCACGAAACGACCGCACAATTATACACAGGACGAGCGCGAACAATTGTGACAATTGTTACTTCGTGTGTGAGCAGCGCGCTCCTTTCGTAAGCGCGGCTGCTGCGGCGAGCGAAGTGACCTTCGTGCACTCTTTAACCACTGTAACTTCAAAGCAAACTTGCGGTGGAAGCACAAACGTACAAAGCGCCCGAATGCCCCGATCACGAAATAAGCGCGCGCGCACAAGTGACCACGCCCCGTGGAGGCGAGCGCTCATCGCAGCGAGAGGCGCGACGACCTTTAGAGCGCGCACTCCGTCCCACCTTCGCGCCATCTCGCTACTGATGACGAAAACGCGCTGAAGTCGACGAGCTCTGAGGATCGCCAATGGTATATGGTGTATATAAATAGCTTGCCGTTAGCAAGCTGAGGTACGTACGCTCCTGTGGCCGAGCAATAAAGAAAAAAACGCTCTTGTGGCCATCTGGTTTCGCGCCGCGCGCTGCAGAGTGAGAGGTCACAGGTTCGACGCCCGGCTACGGAACTTTTTCTTGTAGTTCTTTCTTTGACCTCAATGTGTTTATAATTTACAACGTCATATCCGTGACGGAAATACGTCAGAGCACCCGTGGTGGACCCTGGCACAAAACACTTTCGTGTTGAAACATATAGAAGACATGACTTCGACAGACGGGTGTCGTGCGCCCTTTTATTCAAACTTCCTCTCTCTTCACTTCTACCCCTATTCCACTTCATCTTCTTTCGTGCGCTTATTGCAGACCGCTTCAGAAAGTACTGGCAAGAATTGTTAAAAAATTGTTTTGCAGCTATAAACTATAACACCGATGTTGGGAACCCCAATATCAGTATTCGTGTTGCCTCGAAACGCACGGAATATATTTTTGTTAAAAAAAATTGGCAGATCACGCACTGTGGAAATCGATGTAATGCGAAGCAGCCAGTAAGGAGCAAATTATGCTGTACATAATATGCATATCATGATTTACATGTTAGGACCAGTCATTTATGTTCGTCCTACAGTCACGTCACACAATACCAATTCTGGTGTATATCAAGCTAGCGAACTGGACGCAAGCGCACCGTGAGCGTGGCATGTAAACGGCATTATAGATGACATGCATGCCAAGATTTTCATGTTACCACCTGCCACTTATGTTCGCTATACAGTCACGTTCCGCAATTCCAAATTTGAAGTGTATCAAGCTATGGAAACGGCCGAGAGCGCGCCATGGGCGTGGAATGCAAGTCATGTTGCACATGACATGTCATGATTTGCATATTACCACTTATCATTTACGTTCGTCATACAGTAACGTCACGCAGTACCAAATTTGATGAATAACAAGCTAGCGAAACGGCCCAAAAGGGAGCCATGAGCGTGGCATGCAAGTGATGTTGCACATGACAAGTCATAATTTCCATATGACCACTTGACATTTATGTTTGTCATAGTCACGTCACGCAATACCAAATTTGGTGTATATCAAGCTAGCGAAACGCCCGCTAGCGTGCCATGAGCGTGGCATGCAAGTCATGTTGCTCATGACATATCATGACTTCCATATGACCACTTGGCATTTATGTTTGTCATACAGCCACGTCACGTAATACCAAATTTGTTGTATATCAAGCTAGCGAAACGGCCGCAAGCGTGTCCATGAGCATGGCATGCAAGTCATGTTGCTCACGACATATCATGACTTCCATATGGCCACTTGGCATTTATGTTCATCACTAGGGGCCGGATTTTTAGGCACTAAAAAATGGCCAGACCGCTAAAAGGCGAGAAGGGTCTTTCAACCTCTTATTGACCGCGGGTATAATCGCGCAGGGTCAATTTCTGCTCTCTCTGTGAACACCTTAAAGGGCCCCTTACCAAGTTTGAGCATTTCGAGCCTGGCAAGTGTAATACATGCACTGGGCGCACACGATCACGTCTGCCAAGATTTGCAACGCTACGCGCCCCGGAAAGAGGTGAAATGTCAGACTGAATGCCGCTTGCCCTTCATCTCACGGGCGCGTGCCCCAACATGGAGGAGGTGACGTACGACAAGGAATGGTTTTGCGTGCTTCACAGTGGTACATGACACTGGGAGAATTGTTCGAGGCGACATGTGTCATTTGTGCAATCAGTTGCTTGAATAAAAGAATGAAATTTGATAGAAATATTAAATCATACAAAAAGGAATCTGTGCGCGTCTTTTTTTTTATTATTATGTTTTTTTTTTTACTTCGAGTCGAGCGTGATGCGAGACTTAACTGCCTCCATTTCGTTTGCTTTCGTGATCTCGCCGTTCCCTCGTCATGCCCGAGGCCTGACACCGTTTGGCGTGTTTTTGGTTCACCGTCCCTTACAGCAGTTCCAGCGGTGCGACGATGTGTATCGTGGTAAGCATATGGGATCCATGCCAGCCTCTCTAAACGTGCGCGCAAAGAGGGATCCATACCACAGAAACAGGCAGTACACTACAGAGAACGCCGAAACGACACAGCACCGCTTGCGTTCACGATCTGGCTTGGGCATGTCATGCGCATGTAACCTTGAGTGCGCATGACGTGTTTATGCGTCTTCGTCGTGTGAGCTTCCGGCTCCGAGCTGCTCCGACACCGAAGAGGGCAGGGAAGGAATTTGGCTTGCGAAGTCTACCCGGGGCGAGTAGCAAAGGTTTGAAGCTCGCCTCCTCGCATCAAGCTTTCGCGGCTCGTAATGATCCAATTAAATAATTCTTGGGGCACAAAGCTCTTCATTGGGTACGCAGCATCTTCCAGTGTCTAACTGAAATTTCTCATGTGACCTGGTGAAGCGCCACTTAAGTAAATTACAAACAAAACAAAAGCCGTGGGCACAAGATTATTATTATTTTTTTTACCTACACTCTACCTTCCCGCATTCGTTCTCCATCTTGCTGCGGCTGCACAGAGGCACCTCCTGTTCCCTGCCCCCCACCACACCCAGGTCTTCAAGGAGGTGCTTCAATTCCTTGGGAACACTGGACTGGGAAACCAGCTGTAAAAGCCGCCCGCCACGTCCTCGGCGATGGACGCCACTCTCCTCTGCTTCCCCTCTCCTCTTCCCACCTTTATCTTCCTCTCTCCTTTCCACTGTATACGCTGCGACGTGAATAGCGCCTTTTCCTCACCGCCTCCTCTCCCTCCTCCAACATCTCGCCTTACGTCAGTGCGGTGGCGTAAGGTGGCCGGCGCGTCCCATTTCCCTGCTGCTAGCGGTTGTTTTCCTGAAGTTTGTTGAACTAGAGGACTAGGTTGCACGCCGTGGAGTTCCGAAAGGTTAATTTCGCCCGGTAACATGAATAACGGACTCAAACTGTACTCGAAAGCAAAATTTGAAGCTAAATAGTGTTCATAGAGGCAGCGATATTGAAAACAGGCATTTATAGGCACTTGTAGGAAGTTAGGCACGAACGCCAAACATAGGCATTTATAGGCACTATCAAAACGCTATAAAAGCCCTCCCTAACCCCTCTAATTCATGCTCATATATCAAAGCGGCACGATAGGAGCGCAAGGAACAAAATAGGCATTTGCCTAAAATCCGGTCTCTATTCATCACACAGTCACGTCACGCCTTACCAAATTTGGTGTATATCAAGCTAGCGAAACGGCAGTCAGCGCACCATGAGCGTGGCATGTATATCATGTTGCACATGACATGCACGTCATGATTTTCATATTACCATTTGTAATCTTGTAGGTCATGCAAAAATATCTAATCGGACCAATTTTTCGATGTATCAAGTTAAGAAAAAAACGGCCTCAGGAGCACTACGGACATGGCGTGTAAATAATAATTTTCATGACAAGTTATTCATGATTTTCATGATATGACCAGTGATTCATCTTCGTCATATAGTCATGTTATGCCATACCAGTTTTGGTATAAATCCCATTAACGATACGGCCACGAGAGCACAAATTCGTAGGTGGCTAGATAGATAGATAGATAGATAGATAGATAGATAGATAGATAGATAGATAGATAGATAGATAGATAGATAGATAGATAGATAGATAGATAGATAGATAGATAGATAGATAGATAGATAGATAGATACGCTCAAACTCGCCGAAGTTCACTAAGAAATGCTTCGCATTTAAAAAGCTTTCTATTTCGACATCGCGGAGGTGGTAGGCCAGTGATGTGTTAACACAGTCCGGTATCGGTCTAAGCAGTGCCTCGTCTGACTGCATGCCTGGAACGACGCCCTTTTTTAAAGACGATAGTCTTTCTTGGGATACTTCAACGCAGAAATTATGGTCTGTCTGTCTGTCTGTCTGTCTGTCTGTCAATCGATTCAACCTCCCGGTCACAGTTTAACCACTTGCTGAAAGCGCAGCCATCTTGAACTGGTATTTGCGTTCATACTAATTGAACATTTTCAACCAAAAAGCAAATATTACGCATATCTGAGGCGCAACGTCAGTACATAAGTATTAGGTGGCGTGTTCCTTTACTAGACAATACATAGGTACGTAATTCTAAAGACCCTAGTGCTTCTTAGGCTGCGCTGAAAATTCTCAGGCTGCGCTATGCACGAAAAAGCCCTCTGCCGACGATATGGTGCTGCCGCTGGCAGTGGCCCTGGGTTCTGCACAAGCACATGTTTCCGACGGGATTGTCAGATGGCGTCCATATCTCGAGCAGCGCCTCCTCTATTTTATCAATGCCAGCCAGATGCGGCCGATTCAACATAGAGAAGGCGCGGTCTGAGGCAAGGCAAAACATAGTACGGCCGGCAGAAGACTATCGTCTTTCGACGACATTTGCAGCGAAGCCCGCAGATACGCGGCCAATTTCTTTCATAGAGAGCCTCCTGATGAAAACAAACGCCCACGCTGCGCCTCCTGCCACGTGTTGCAACCAGGTGCCATGCGCAAGGTTTCGCTGCCGCACTGCTTATTCGCGTGTCCTGACGTTGGCAGCTTCTCGGAGGCAGCTGCGAGAGCTGCGTGTGTTTACAAGGGAACACCGCGAGAGTCACTGGCCACTGCGCCAAAAAGGGACTAATGGTATTCAGTGATCCCAAGGACCATTGGCGTAAGGAGCAGTGTTCACACAGGGCTAAGAAATACTAATGGTAAGCGAATACAAGTGCCTCGTAGTATGGGTAAATGAGGGCGACAGGTACATGGAGGTACAGGAAAAAGCCTGTACGGGGAAAGAGGAATTCTGCAATAATAAATCACACAGCGTTATGGGGATACAATTGGTACGAGGTGCTTCGAGGTCTGTGGAAAGGTGTAATGGTTCTAGGGCTTACATTTGGGAACTCAGTCGTGTGCATGAGGTCAGAGGTGCAATCAGGAATGAAAGTGAATCAAAGGACTCTGGGACGCCTCGCGTTCGGCACGCACGGGAAGACGACAAAAAGTCGACGAGAAATGAGGCTGTAAAGGACGATATGGGATGGAAAAGTTTCGAGGCGAGGGAAACTCAGAGCAATATAACGTTTGAAGAGAGGCTAAGGAATATGAGAGTAGATGGGCAGTGAAGGTGTTCCCTTATTACGATAGGCAGAGGGTTAACACGCAGTGAAGAAAAATAACTGGGAGGCTCACCAGTAAATATACGGATGGCAGTGTAAACGATATGGCAACAAAGAGCGTTAAGCCACAAGTCAGAGAGGTGGAGAGGATTTACCGGATGGCAGCGATTGCAAAAAAAAAAAACTGGCTTGAGTAACTACCGAAAGGGCAAAAAAGAAATAAGGAGGGAGGCATTTTATGATAATTCAAAGGGAAGCGCTTTAGTGTTTGAAGCTAGATCGGGTTGCCTTGGTACGCGTAGTTATAAAGCGAAACTCAGTAAAGAAGAACAATGCACATGCAGCGATAGATAATGAAATGACGGAGAGTCTTCTGATTGAATCTGGAGATATCCACCCTGGTGTACGTTTGGGCATGAGCCTATAGGAAGCCTTTGGGTTTTAGGGACAACAATGGATAGCTGAACACGCCCGCGATCGAAATAATTAAGAGACGGGTAAAGTATTCGTCGCAGAAAACTGGAGAGAAAGGACAATAAATACTGGGGAAAATAAGGACATTCTGCTGCAAGTGGCAGGGAACTGGGCTGTGAATATACGTTTTTATTTCTATGGTAAGATAGATTTAATTGAAGTACACGAGGCATTATTGCAAGTTAAAAAAAGGAATAGGTTTGATTTTTTTTTGTCCAGCTTTGTGGCACACATGTCACCGCCCTGTTGTAAAGGGGATGCTCCTAGCATCAATCCATCCAAAAGAGGGGAGAAAAGGTGATGAAAGGGCATCGCGTTCCCCGCTCACGCCAATGCCACCCAGACTTTCTAGGTGGTGTTGAAGATACATGTGACACGGGGCACTACTTGAAGAACCGTCTACGCGGTTCTTGAAGTACAGCCCCGTCTACGAACCTCGTAATCAACGAGTTGTAATGGCACGCTACGGACACTTGAATGCCGTACGTGGTTTTGCCCATTTCGTTGTCTCGTCACTGCAGGTGCGCTTGCGCATCTGTCTGTACAGTCGTCAGCAACGTTAACACGAACGCTCCGACGCGTGCCCCGAACTAGTTTGACTGATGCCAGCCGCGAAGCACTGGGAGCTATTGCCGAGATAATACCTCGGTATGCTTGAATAGTATGTCGTCATGCATGGGTAACATCTCGGCAACAGAACCGAATGCTACGCGTCTCTAGAGTCAGTCAAACTTTTTCAGGACACGCTGCGGAGCGTTCGTGCTAAGCTTGCTGACGACTGTACATTTTCTGAGCGTATGCGGTGCCCTCTTCGCACGTTCTATGAATAAAAATTGCCATTTGAAGTACAGAGCTGCGTCCTATCCCACATGCTTTACCTTTGAGGCTTTCACGTGGATAACTGTATGGCACAGAAAAGGCGTCAGAACCCAGTAGCCCATTTCTCTTCGTTAATAATTACATTGTGGCAAAACAGCGCATTAATAATTAAATTGTGGCGAAACAGCGCAGACAACGGGACGAAGAACTTACTGGAACACTCGTCCCGTTGTCTGCGCTGTTTTGCCACAATGTCCATGAACCAACTAGCCCACCTAAGAACCCTTGTTAATAATTACATTTAATATTTTCTGATGAACTTACTACTCTAGTAACTCGCATTCTACCAGCGCTCGTAATCGCTCCCTATTGTTGGCTATGTGACTGCTTATGTCGAAGAGCGTTGGAAAAAGTTGGTTAAATATGGACCGAATAATGGGTTATTGTGCTCGCTACAGTGAGCTAATATGGGCGTTTCGCTCTTGAAACAGCAAAAATATCTTCAAATAACTTTAATGCCATGATTTGGGTTATCTGTCAATGTCTTTTGTTTCGATCTGATATTTCACCATTGCATCACAGGAGAAACATCAAGCTTTGTCTCATCAACTGCAAGGCCGACTGCCAGTCCCGAGGAAGCCAAGACGACTGAAACAATGAAAAGCCCTCCTATCAGCTCAGGGACAATGACGCACTTTCGAGTGAGCTCAGAGAGGGTAACCAGTTCTAGGCTTAGCACCACGACAATGACGAGCCCTCCAACGAGCTCAGAGACAGTGTCAAGCCTTTCGACCACGTCAGTTACCACACCGACCACCAAGCGGACTACCAAGACGACCACAACGCAAACCACCAAGACGACTACAAGGCCAACCAACCAGACGACTACGAAGCCAACCACCAAGCCGACCACTAAGTCAACCACCGAGACGACCACCGACACGACCACCAAGTCGACAACCAAGTGGACCACCAAGACGACTACAAGGCAAACCACCAAGACGACTACAAGGCCAACCATCAAGACGACTACAAAGCCAACCACCAAGCCGACCACTAAGGCAACCACGAAGTCAACCACCGACACGACCACCAAGCCGACAACCAAGTGTACCACCAAGACGACCACAAGGCAAACCACCATGACGACTACAAGGCCAACCATCAAGACGACTACAAAGCCAACCACCAAGCCAACCACTAAGGCAACCACGAAGTCAACCACCGACACGACCACCAAGACGACCACCGAAGCCGACAACCAAGTGTACCACCAAGACGACTACAAGGCAAACCACCAAGACGACTACAAGGCCAACCATCAAGACGACTACAAAGCCAACCACCAAGCCGACCACTAAGGCAACCACGAAGTTCACCACCGACACGACCACCAAGTCGACAACCAAGTGGACCACCAAGACGACCACCAAGTCCGCAACCAAGGCGACTACAAGGCCTACCGTTAAGACGACTACAAAGCCAACCACCAAGCCAACCACTGAGTCAAGCACCGAGACGACCACCAAGTCGACAACCAAGTGGACCACCAACACGACCACCAAGTCGACAACCAAGACGACTACAAGGCCTACCACCAAGACGACTACAAAGCCAACCACCAAGCCGACCACTAAGTCAACCACGATGTTAAGCACCGAGACGACCACCGAGACGACCACCAAGACGACCACTAAGTCAACACCTACAACGACAACCAAGCCTACTCCTCGTGAGTACGGATTGAGAGCTCTGGCCTCGCACGCCTGATCCATTCCTACACGATAAAATGTAACGCAGAGAACAGCATAGAGCTACCCTAGGTACCGTCAGTTAACGTTGCTTTTAGTAGGCAATTCGAAATTTTCAACACTTAAGAGGCACGTCGCAATGACGCAAAATGGGCGGATGCATTCAGAACTCGGGATATGCCAAGGCTGAGGTCGATTGACATTTTCACGAATTCGACATGACATTGCCCCGCATGCTTAAAATAACATGTTTTTGGGGCCAGATACTTTGTTGTTGCCGTCGTAAAACAAGGAAACGACAACACATTCGAAATATGTGACCCATTCTGGGAAATCACTGTTTCTCACACAGAGGTACATGTCGTCCTACCTTATTTTTTGTCATTTTCGCCGCCCAATTTGGCAGGTCACCGACCAAAGGCATTGAGCTGCTAAGCTCTAGGGCGAGGATTTAAGCTGAGGCAGCATTCTGATGGGAGTTATATGCTTAGACATGCGTTCACCTTGGTTTAGGCACCCTGAAATTTAATTAAATCTACCCGGTTACTTAAATGATAGCGTTCAACTTAAAGCCATCCGCTTCATATGCCGTAACTACAGCCGCAACTTCTCACCAACACAGGCTCTGCAATCACTGAACATCGCACCATTACATTATCGTTATCGTATCGAATCTTTAAAACTACTATATGCAGTTATCAACTCCTCTCCTGGCATCTTTGGTGGTAATTACATCGCATTTATGGAAGAAACTTGAACCCGCAGCTCCCACAACTCGAACATAAAGCCTTTATGTGCTCGTACTAACACATTCAAATTTAGCTTTTTCCCACGTACAATAGATCTTTGGAATTCTCTGCCGGGCATTATTCGTTCACTACCATTAAAAGATATCATTGATGCCGCTATTAACCACTTTGAAAATATGTAAAGTTCTGTTTGTGATATGTAAAGTGATGCTTTCTTAGGTATTTCTGTAATGCACCTCAGTTTTGTTGTTTTTACTCTGTTGTATTAGTTCCGTATAACTTATCCACTCCTGCTATAGCCCTGCACTAGGGCTGCAGTATATTTAAATAAATAAATAAATAAATAAATAAATAAATAAATAAAATAACATTGGTGTATTAATGTGGGAGGTCAGGCTGATGATGATGATGATGATGATGGTGATGACCTGGTTATTTATTTCAGCGTGCTGAGAGGCTGAATGTTCTAAAGAACATGAGAGAAGTGGCACGTCTCCAGTGTATTGACATAAGGGCTACAGATAAATACCATATATTTACTATTAGATAAATACTATATACATAAGGCTACATGTAATACTAGATATCAACATTGTATTAGGTGCATTCGCGATTCGGTGAAAGGTAAATGCTCGTCAGCAACTGAGTTCGAAAAGTCACTACAGAACAGCAGATGTGTAGGTCAGCTTGCGAGACGCCTCGCGGTCCCCTCTTAACGCGCTGACGCCTTTTTATCTAAAGCTAGCATTTTCGAGTCTCGTGGATATTTATGACAGAAGCCATGGTGCACCATCTTTGTACCGTGGATGTCACAACTCTGTAAAATAGCAAGGAAATAAGACGAGTGTGTCGTCAAATTAAGTACATAGGCACTCCAATATTGTATTGTGCCAAGGCCGTGACCATGTGCGACGTTCTAAATGTTCTTCGCGGTTTAATACTTGCCCGCAGAGAAACCACCGCGGCCGGATTCACTTCTGTGCACGCTAAGGGAGGGCTTCACGAGGAGCACCATGCAGTTCCCGCCGGACGGCCTGTGCACCATTACAACCTTCTACGATTTGATAAAAGATCCCGACGTCGCACCAATCCTAAAGTATAGAGAGGACCTCGGCTATTTTTTGCAGACCGCGAGGGGACACCAGAATACAGAGTACGGCATCGGTATCGGCTACGGGTAAGCGACCGTGTATGTCATCTTTTAGGGGCGAAGCACCTTAAGACCGAGCACCGAGCCTTGTCGGCGTGCGGCGTTGTCCGTGCTCACAGCACAGCTCTTTGTAAAACAGTTCTTGGAATGTCCGCTAGATGGCGGTACTTGTATATGATGAATATATTTAGGGGCGAAGCTCCTTATGGCATCACCTCGGCGGTCCAACATCCTGAGTAGCCAGTAGGCACTGGATTTCAACCTCCAAGGTAGTGCCTGTGTGAGATGTCTCCTGTGCGTGATTAAACAATAAAAAAATTCACAACGTACATGTAAAATTAAAGTGAGCTGCGAGTCGCCATGACTCTCATCGACCCTTTAGTATAAATGCGCCCGATCTCACGTCGTTGATGATGTACTGCGCAGAATTCGCGGAAGATTACCGGTTTAATGACGCACCTCCGAAGCTTCGCCCACTCATCATCATTCACTCCGTGGATATGGTGTCGTCATCTCCAGTTCTCGTCTCGTTTCCTAGAGGGCGCTGTCCTATAGACATTCGTACAATATGGCGGTTGGGTGAAGGTACGCTAGATGGCGTTGGCGGTGCAGCTGCTCTCCGATTGCGCGGACCGCCGTACGAGTGCGCTTGCTGGATCGTGCTGCTTGGCGGACCATGGACGACGACCGGTCGTTGAAGTTTGAATAAAATTTCACACACACTATCGCTTTGATTACTGCTAGGCGAAACCACTGAAGATTTCACGGTGTAACCATGATTGCTTCAGTCACCATAACTCTCATCGACCCTTTAGTATAAACGCGCCCGATCTCACGTCGGTGATGATGTACCGGGCAGAATTCACGGAAGATTCACGGTTTACCGATGAACCTCCGCAGCTTCGCCCACTCATCATCATTCACTCCGTGGATATGCTGTGATTTTTTTTTCTGAATTTTCTCTACACGCATGCTGGGAACTGATGGGATTTGAAGTTTTGCATGAAGCAGGATGATTGGAACAGACTCAAAAGCGTCGCCATCGAATGCGGATGACTGGCTTGCACAGAGACGGGAGAATACGTGCCTCGTGTTGTATGTTTCTTAATTCATGGGCGTGTGTCAAGTGCAACTACACAAAATTATATTTCGCTATTGTGTAGTAACGCAATGATGGTTTCCCAAAAAGAAAAATCAAGACTAGCGTAGTACATGAAGCATCAAATCGCCGTGGTGCATTTCAAGGAAAATGAGCTCGTCCATACACCTACAGACACCAAGCTAACGTCAAGCTATTCTAAGTTAAGCCACAAGGAAGCAGCTTCATTTTTCGCTGCAAACGTATGCAGGCAAGGTACGGAAAACAAAGCGCAGAAATTATTGGGAGCAACCACATGTGCAAGAATATTGGATGTTACACGACCGATAACCAGTTAGACTCGCCACCCAGTGTCATGCGTGACTGTATGCCCAGAGTCGTGCTCCGGTGCAGGTTACTGGTAGTCGATATGGCCGGCCACGTGAATAAGCGTTAGAGGAGTAAAAAATTGTGCTTGCTTGGCGTAGAAATGACCTTATTCGAATGCTGTGTAATTCTCTCTGGTTGCGTAGATATTATTTTAGAACTGTTTAAATAATAAGCAGTGATTTGAATCACCTTCACTTATTTCTTGAAATAGGTTGTGCAAGAACCACACCAGCGTCAGTGCACTTGTCAACAGCCCCACAACAAAGAGGCTTCTCGACACTTTGTGGATCTACCGTGTGTACCACTTCGGTCAAGTGCACCAGCTCCTCCGAGGTCAAGGACTTCAGCCCGAAGTCACCGGGGCATTAGCGAAATGCCTTCAGGTGCATTTCGTGTATCTTCACCTACTGTCACGCTGAAGGAGCGAACAAATGTCTGAATATTATATCGATCTATAATGATTATACCAGAAAAATCGACAAAAATGTCATTATAAAACTGCATAGTGAATTAAGAACTCTCGTCTACACTCTAAGGCAAAAGGATGTTAAAAGGGTGTGCCGTTCGTCCTCTTGGGGACTAATGGGGCTGCCACAACCATTAGTCCCTTTAAGGACTAACGGCACCGGGTCTAACAGTTAGTCCCCTCAAGGGACTAACATTTAGTCCTCACATTTACACCTTCGCGGGCAACCGTTAGTCCCCACAGTTGCACCTCAAGGGACTAACATTTAGTCCTCATATTTACACCTTCGCGGACAACCGTTAGTCCCCACTAGACCTGTGCGCCGGACACAAAATCGCCGGCGGCGGCGCGCCGGTGTTTCCACCTCCGGCGGCGGCGCGTCAACGGCGCGGGGGTTCATCGGATCGGCGGCGGCGCGGCGCGCGGTGGGGGGGGGGGGGGGGGGGGTAGATTCATGATTCAGGAGTTTGTGGGGATAGAAGTTTGTCTCTTGAATTTTGAAAAAAAAACTGTTTCCCCGAATGGGCGAAGCAGTAAATGCGACAAGAACATGTCGTAATGTTATAACAAACTAAGGCTAGCAGCTAACTCTTTTTCATCCGATCTCGCGAAACTGCAGAACACTGGTGGATGGGAATACGGCCGCTCCCGGGAAAGAAGCAGTTCTCATGCAGTTTGTCGTATCAGTGGTCACAGCACGACGCGGTGAGATGATAGCGCGTAGAAGGGTATACGAGACGCGTTTGCTGATGCCTGCCGAGATAGCGCGCGCGCCAGCGCTCGCGACCGCGCCCTTATAGTCCAAGATCACAGCTGCGGATATCGAGCCACGCAGCCCCCCCCGACGTCTCTTCATGCTCCTTCGCCCAGCGAAAAACGGACAAGGCTTCCTTTCTTGTTGAGGAGCAACCGATGACAGGCCTCGCACGCGGTGTGATGTAATCGCATGAGCCTTACGTACGATGGAGATGGGCAGCTTGTTTCATCTATGCTCCAACCGTGTTCCTCGCTAGCGCTCGCGAGCTTTTACTAGCGGGTACAGCATACAATGTGCGAACAAAAGTTAACGATTTGGGCTTTATACGGAACATGACAGCGACAATGAAATCCTGAACAGAGTGTCCATATAATTGTTATTGCAATCAAAAAGTATACAGTAACCGTGGAAGCGGGTTGGCCTATTTTTTGGAGAGCTGCATCGTCTTCACTGTAAAGAGTCCGTCCGTTGGAAGAATCAAATAATCCGGTTTTTCCTCCATTCGTTCCATTCCATATCTCCTCGACACTTATTTCTTTATAAAGCACGTGTTCAATTGCAGCACTAAGCGTTGAGCCCATCAGAATTTCGAGCTTGTTGGCTGCACTTTGTTATTTCGCCTTGCGTAATCGGAAACTCACAAAACAGTGCAAAATAAGTTCATCGCGCACGGTAATCACGCGAGGTGAGGAAGAGCGGGTGGGCAAATGCATGGCAAAGCAGGGTAGGAGACAATTCACAACTGATATTTCTTGTATATGGACCAATAGAAAGTATTTGCTCTAATCATGTCCCGTGAATCACCGTTCTGGCGTAATGCCAAGGGAGGATACCGCGCTCGATATTGTATTTTCAGAGGCTATACTGGGGCCGTTATAAAGACAGGGTGTGCAAACAGGGACGCAAGAAAGTAGTCCAGACACCGCAAACGCCGCCACCTGAAAAATCGTACAGCGGCGGAAAAGAAGGATAGACAAAAAAATTACACCATCTCCCGCTAAAGGGAACCATGTGTAGATGTGAAGCAGCGGGCGCTAACGCTTACACTGGCGGCGGCGTTGACGCTGGCGCTCATCGGAGCGTTGCGCAGGAGAGAAAACTGGGGAGGCGCAAAGCACGCAGTGATGGAGCGGTGTTTTCTACTGGAACATGCCAATCGCTGCTAATGGGCAATGAGAGACAGAAGACTCCGACTGGACACAGAGACCCGCACTCCGCTTTTAGTTAACGCGCACGCTGCGAAAATTTTTATTGTTCAACAACGCACAGGAGAAATCTCCCACCGGCACCAGCATGGAGGTCAAGATCCATTGCCATATATACGGGGTGGCCAGTGAACGGTTGTGCAGCGCGAGCAGTCGGTTTTGTCAACCAAGAAACTCGCTAGCAGACGCTGCCTGCGTCGGCCTCGCGAGACGAGAGAGGGCGGGGGGAGCGTAGGAGAGGAGAGAGAGGGGGACGCGCATGCGCAGTGGGAGTGTGGGCGCCGCGGGCAGGGATGCCTAGAGGGGAGAGCGTAGGAGAGAGAGGGGGGGACGCGCATGCGCAGTGGGAGTGTGGACGCCGTGGGCTGGGATGCCTAGAGGAGAGAGGGGGGAGCGTAGAAGGAGAGAGGAGGGAAGGCGCATGCGCAGTGAGGGTGTGGTTGCCCCGGGGAGGGATGCCTAGAGGAGAGAGAGAGGGGGGGGGGAGAGGAGGTTTTTATTTTTATTTTTTCGAAAGGGTTTGCGCATGCGCAGTAAGGGTGGTCACGCCGCACACCACCACCGGATTAAGCTTCGCCATAAGATGCTTCACATCTAAAAACATGGTTGATCCCTTCATCATAGGAATCGGTACTACACGAAAGTGAAACGTGTTCATACAGAAGTAGTCGAATGTTTACTGCACGTTGATATAAGAGAGCTTGATCAATGTCTATTGGTGTGTTGACAGTTATAGCACCCTTTAACGTGGATGCATCCACGTTGACGCTTGATGGTACATCTGTATCCCGATGATTAACGTCTATGATGAATGATTAAAGAAACCCTTGTGGTCATAGATGCTTCTGGTAGCTGTACGGTGAGAGCGGAGTCATTGAAAGTCGTGTGAGAGCCAGAAGAGCGTCAATAATTGGTTGCCGAACTTGGGCTAAGGTCGCCTACTCATGGCATGTTAGAGTTATTGAACAACGCTGCCCGACCAGAGGGAAACGTAACGCGCGTCGTGTATCCCCGTTGGTCGGCGGCAATTTTTCGCGGGGCGAGCTAGGAACATGGCTAGGGACGCGGAGTTACGGCCACGCGACGTACTCGAGCGTCGCACAGCTATTTTTGGTATGGACGGATGCTACGAGTGTGGATGCTAGGGGTAGGTAAGGTAACACCTGGCATTGTGTTAATGCGTCGGCAAAATTGAACGTTTACTATTCGAAACAAGCTGAATGGACGGACGCGGAGAAACAACGCTTTGAAGAAACTAATCGTGCATTTCACGGTCATTATGCATTACTTCTCTTAGCAAGAGCACTGTGAGAAGACAGTGGTAGATATAAAAGGCTTGTTTTTAAAGCCTGCAACACATGTGACCGTGGCGCAGTGGATAGCGTGCCCGGCATCTCTTGTCGCGGACCTAGAGGTCATAGGTTCGCCTACCGTTGACGGAACTTTTTTTCTTTGTCTTCTGATCATGTGTATTTTTTCGACGTCATTTCCGTGACGGAAATACGTCACTCAAATCTTGGTGGACCCCGGCATAAAACACTTTGGTGTTAAAAAAAATTAACACCTTTGCATCAGTGGTGCCAATCCTGAAGGAAGCGCGGAGTTGGGCAGCCTTCTTTGTTGTTCTTCGGTTTTTTTTCCTTTCTTTTCTCTTCTCTTTCTTGCCTTTTCTCTGTTTCCTTTTTTTTTGTTTTTTTTCTCAATGTTTACTGATTTCTTCCTTTCTCTTTATTTATTTATTTCTCTTTCTTGCTCTTTCTATTCTTCCTATTTTTTTTCTTTCTTTCTCTCTCCTTCTATTTTTCGCATGATTCCTTTTCTTCTATTTTTATACCTGGCTTTGCCTGCGTTATGCCAAGCGACGACAGCATACGACAACCCGGGCTCCTAAACTGCTTCGCACTTAACATCATCATCAATGTGCTCGAAGAACTCTCCTTGGCGCGAGCGGGCGCTCAATATGCGACCGATGGCTATACTATTTGTGGTTTTTCCTGCATTACGTCAAGCTACGACAGCATACGATTACAGCATGCGATGACTGCATACGACAGCCCGGGCCCTTAAACTGCTCTGCACTTAAAACACTTTTGTGCGCATTCCCGGGCAAGAGGCGATACCGATCAGTCAGTTGCGCGTGATGGCCAACGTGAGAGATAACTGGTCACTCTCTTGACTTCACCCTTGTATTTTCACGCGTGTCTGTTTAACATGAATACCTACTAATTAGCTCAGCTATCGGTTATTGTAAGTGTTTCATCGCCTTTACTTCTTTATTTATTTATCGACTTACTCGAGTAAAAAAAGTAAGGAAAAAAGTGCATTAAACCATCGATATATATTACTTATCTATTTGATTTATCTATGTACAATGAAGTAGCCCCGAGACTCCACGAATATGCTATCCAGCGAGTTGGATCGTCTCCCTTTAAGGCTGTAGGACGCCGCAGCGTTGAGGTCAGGCAATACTCTTGAGACTTCTGGAGGAAAGAAATATATATATACGACAACTTCCGGGGAGCTATTCTCGATGTGACCATCTGAAGAAGATGTTCACAGTCCATTTCGGCAGAGCGCATTCAGTTACCCGAAAAAGCGGTCGGCCGTGATGTTTGCTCTTGACCACGTCGATGCGACCACCACGGTGGTGTAGCGGTTAGGGTGCTCGACGACTGCTGACCCGAAGGTCGCTGCTTCGATCCCGGCCGCGGAGGTCGCGATTCGATGGAGGCGAAATGGCAGAGGCCCGCGAACTGTGCGATGTCAGTGCACGTTAAAGAACACCAGATGGTCAAAATTTCCGAAGCCCCTACTACGGCGCCCCTCAATCATACCGCGGTTTTGGGACGTTGAACCACAGATATATATATATATATATATATATATATACCACGTCAATGCACCGAACCCGTCAGCACATTCCCAGCGTAAGAAGAAAGTGGACGAAATTTACAGGAACTTGTTTGTCAAGTCTGAACTTCCTTATGAATGTGCCCTAGATGTTTGAGAACCATGCAGGGAATGCGTACCGACATTCGCAGGTGCGTTAGACGGGCGGTCGCATTAAACCTAATTCGATAGCTTACCCAATCAGAATTTATGCACAACCTCCGAGATGTACGCCCAAAAGCGGATGTCTGGGAGCTGCGTTCGTTGCGTTGAAGCGCATTTCGTCCCTCTCATTAGTGTCGAGAGTTGTGAAAGCTTTGTGGCATCAAAATGACGTTCCGGAAGATGATCCGGAAGCAGGGAGCGCACTGGTCACAGAACTCCAGCCAATGAGCTGCAGCCGAAATGGACAGTTCACTATGGGGACACATCGAGAAAAACTCCCCAGCCATAAACAATGAAACAGGAGCATGCTGGAAACTTTCACAGAGCTTGGAGCTCGAGGGGGGAGCGGCGTCGGAGGAGGCTGGTCTGTGGACGTGAGCCGTTGGCTCGTGAATTTCCTTTTATTTACACATGAGCTCACCATGAAAAAGGAAAACAAACAAGAGCATGATGGAAATTGTGACACGAGCCAGAAGTGGTAGTGGCTTCGGAGGAGGTTAACTTATGGATGCTAGGCGTGCTCTCGACTATATTTTCCCTCTATGGTTGAAGCGCATTCCGTTCCTCTAATTTGAGCCAAGAGTTGTGAAAACTTCATGACGTAATATTGACGTTGAAGAGGAAGAATCGGAAAGAGTGGGCACGCTGCTGGCCGAGCTTCCTCCAATCAGTGGCGGCTGAATGGAGAGTCCATTACACCGACACATCGAGAAAAGCTTGCCAAGTGAAGTGATGTATTTTATGCCCCGGTTCCCTGTTCGGGTTAAAACGAAAGGCTACCGGCGGCGCGCCGAAGATATTGCGCGGCGGCGGCGGCGGCGCGGTCACTCTGAAAATTTCGGCCGCGGCGCGATCGGCGTGAGCAAAAACAGGCAGCGGCGGCGGCGCGGCGCGGCGGCGCACAGCTCTAGTCCCCACAGTTGCACCTCAATGGACTAACATTTAGTCCTCACATTTACCCCTTACCGGTCAACCGTTAGTCCCCACAGTTGCACTTCACCGGACGAACGGTTGGTCCATTCAAATGCTCCACTGGGATGATTTTGCACAGTTACTCTCTACAAGGCTTAATACTTTTCTCGCGTGTTTTTCTCCGCAGTGAGCAACAAATGGCGCGGAAAAGAACACGCGAAAAAATATTTAGTCATGCTTGTTTCACTGCTTTCGCAGTCACTGCAACAACGAAAGACAAAACTGAGACAATGAAATGTTTTATTTTTCTATATACATAAAAAGTTTCTGCATTCTTTCAGTGAATTCGCTGCCAGATGTCAAATTCAGGTCCAGCCGCGTTGTCTTATCTCGTACAGTCGTCGTTGTCAAGCTGCTCCAACGGAAGCGACAGATGACTGGCATTGCACGCACAAGCGCACGCAGCCTTCTGTACGTAGTGGACAACGTCTGCACAAAAAGATTGCAAATAGTTAGTCACATGTGACAGAGAGGAAGATACACGCACATGGCAAATACGTGCAAGGTGAAATAAATACGCATGTCTAAAATATGGCATGCAAATATTTTCACCGCGATGTCATACGTAATCGAAAACGCATTTCGAGTCACATAGCGCAACAGCTCAAGTGCGGCAGCCGCAGCCATCATGCCTAGGCGCCGCGACCACCGAGTCGGCGAGTTCTCTGCGAGCGGCGTCGTATACAGTTCGAGCAAGCGAACGCGGAGCTTCTGCTGCTTCTGCCGCAAGCGAACCTCGAACAGAGGAACGAGCGAACGCGGAACCGCCGCCACGAACGGCACAGAGCTGCTTTCGAGCGAGCGCCGCGGAAGCCGACGGTAATGGCGACAAATTTTCACAAAGTTCCTGGATCGAGCGACAGAGTACAACGAGCGAACGCGGGGGGCCGCCGCCACGAACGGCGCTGAGCTGCTTGCGACCGATTGACGGGAAAGCCAACGGTAATGGCGAACACTCTCCACAGAGTTCCGAAGCACAGCTAAAGTCGGCTAGCTAAAGCACCCGCCAGCTGCCAGTGCACTTCAAGCGTGCGACATACAACTGAGCTCGTTGACGGCAACCGCAATGCCTTTTAGACGAGTCGCACCGCAGCGGCGAGGCCTCTGCCCAATATCGCGAGCCCGCAGCTCATCACCTGCGGCGAGAGCGTCCAGGGGACCGACGGCAATGGCGGCCAATTTTCAGGCAGTCACAAAGCACAGGCGAGCGGACGCCGAAGCCGACCTTCGCGGTGCATTTCGTGCGCGCGATATATACAACACGATCGAGCCCGTTGCCAACTAGCGCGATGCGCTTCGCGCAAGCGACACATACGGAAAAACAAAGCATGATCACTTACTTGTGAAATAATCCCCCTCCCAGCCGGTGTCGAAGCAGTGCCGTTGCTACGCCGGCGCACCGTGGCCGGAGAAAGACAGCGCGGCGTCTCGGCGTGTCGAGACCAGCTCCAAACTTCATGGGTGCGGCGAAACGTAAAAGCAGCACCGCACGTTCATCCACGCATACGCGGCATACGTGGTTATCCAAGGCACCGCCAGTACCGCGGCGTAGTTCCTAAACTGTCGAACTCTCCGAGCGCGACACAACCGCCAACGCGCCTCCATGAAAACAAGTGATAAGACTGACCAAGAGCGAGGAGGACGGTTAGTTTCCTTGACAACGGTTTGCACACGTGACGTATCTCCCGCGCGCATCCCGCGCGGTTCATCCCTTTGGTGCCTTTGAAGACTAACTGGTTTGCACACGGCACGCATCCCTCTGTGGTTACTCCTCAGCGGTCTATCCGTTCATCGCGCGCGCCTATTGGGCTCCGTTACTCCTCTTTCGGGTAATTTTGCCTTAGAGTGCATGCTGCAGCACGGACCGCATTGGGAATGATTCTTGGCAATGCCAACACTGGAAAATTTATTTCATGTCGTTCTCACAAGTGGTGCGATGGACTGAGAAATGAAATTGTCTGTCAGTGTATTCACATCATACATCCCCCTAACACGAAAGCGTTTTATAAACATTTCCAAATAATCGGCCTTTCATGCAGATGGTTTCAGCTTTGATGAACGACAAGAAAGACAGCCTGTCTCGGCCAAGCTACACCATACTTCACTTCCCGCTGCTGCAACCACAGTGGTCCGTAGTTGTCGCGCGCCAACTCAGGTGAGACAATAATACATGAACTAAGCGTGTTCCGCAAACAAAAAAGTCACGATTTCGCCGCAAAGGCGAAGCAATAAATTCGGTGGCAACAAATTAGAATGTCACGCGAGAAAAGATTTGCAGCTCACTCTTTTAGCAAACGCGACGGCTCCAGCGAGCCAGGTAACCTTCGTGCGGTCTAGGCTTCAAAGCAAACGTTGCGGTGAAAGCACAACATGTACGAAGCTATGAGCCATCTATTGAACTCCCTTGAGAGCTCAAGAGACAAGAATGCGAGCACGGGCGAACATGCCCTATAGGAAAGTTCATGGCTAGAGGCACGCAGCCCAACTCCGGCGAAATTCGTGCGGGGTGACGCCGTTAAGGCGCGCACTTTGACCGTTCGCGCCATCTCGCAGGTGATAAAGAACAAGCGTCTGCCACACTGAATCGCCTCAGAGATCTGCCTAGCACTAACGGCGAATGGCGCATAAAAATAACTCCCCGTTCGTATACTGCGGGTTGCAGGCGTGGTAACGGAGTGCAGTCGCTTAATGCATCGCCTTGCGGAGCGAGAGGTTCGTATGCCCAGTCGCACGCTTCGGAAGCATATTACCGCGACTTAAAAGTCCGTTTCGCCGAAATTCCGCCACCAGCGTCGGTATCGTCGGCTGTGAGCAAAATATCGTCATCTTGTTCGATACGAAAAAACCGAGAAAGATGCATAAAAAAATAAATAAAAAAACCGGCAGATCCCACGCATTATGGGAATCGATGTAATGCGAAGCAGCCAGCAAGGGGGCAAATTATGCTGTACGTAACATGGATATCATGATTTACATGTTAGGACCTGTAATTTACGTTCGTCATAGAGTCACGCCACGCAATACCAATTTTGGTGTATATCAAGTTAGTGAACTGGATGCGTGTGTACCATGAGTATGGCATGTAAATCACGTAGTACATGACATGTATATCCTGATTTTCATATTGCCACATGCCATTTATGTTCGCCATGCAGTCACGTCGCGCAATACCCATTTTGGTGTATATCAAGCTAGTGAACCGGACGCAAGCACACCATAAGCGTGGCATGTAAATGGCGTTGTACATTACACGCATGTCATGATTTTCATGTTACCACCTGCCTCGTATGTTCGTCATACATTCACGTCACGCAATACCACTTTTGGTGTATATCAAGCAAGCGAAACGGCCGCTTGCGCGCCATGAGCATGGCATGCAATTCATGCTGTACATGATATGTCGTGATTTTAATATTACCACTTGTCATTCAACTTTGTCATACAGTCACGTCATGCAGTACCGAACTTGTATATCAAGCTAGTGAAACGGCCGTGAGCACACCATGAGCGTGGCATGTAAATCATGTTGTACATGACATGGATTTTATGATTTTCATTTTACGATCTGTCATTTATGTTTGTCGTACAGACACGCCACGCAATACCAAATTTAGGGTATATCAAGCTAGCGAACTGGCCACGAGCGTGCCATGAGCGTGGCATGCAAGTCATGTTACACATGACGTGTCAGGATTTCCATATTACCACTTGTCATTTATGGTCGTATAATAATAATAATAATAATAATAATAATAATACCTGGGGTTTAACGTCCCAAAACCACGATATGATTATGAGAGACGCCGTAGTGGAGGGCTCCGGAAATTTCGACCATCTGGTGTTCTTTAACGTGCACTGACATCGCACAGTACACGGGCCTCTACCATTTCGCCTCCATCGAAATGTGACCGCCGCTGCCGGGATCGAACCCGGGACCTTCGGGTCAGCAGCCGAGCACCCTAACCGCTATACCACCGCGGCGGACATTTATGTTCGTCATACAGTCACGTCACGCAATACCAAATTTGGTGTATATCAAGCTAGCGATACGGCTGTCAGCACACCATGAGCGTAGCATGTGAATCGTGTTGTACATGACATGCACGTCATGATTTTCATATTACCACCGTCTCAGTGATGTTGGTCATGCAGAAATATGTCATCATATCAATTTTTGGATATATCAATTTCAGGAAACGGCCACAGGAACACCAGGGACATGGCCTGTAAACCATACCGCCCTTGACAAGCTCATGTTCATCATACAGTCATGTTATGCCATACCAATTTTGGTATTATCCCATTAACGATACGGTCTGGAGAGTACAAAGTCGTAGGCGGCTAGATAAATAGATAGCTAGATACTCTCAAAGTCGCCGAAGCTCGCTAAGAAATTCTTCGCATTTAAAATTTTCCGGCCGCGTGAGAATCGAACCCAAGCCGTCCGCCTGCACTTCATTCCTTTTTGTAGCGTTAGCTACACTGGCCTAGCCAAACCAGTTTCGCACGGCACGTCAAGAGTCGTGCTGCGCATGCGCGAGGATCAGTGATGTCACATAGCTGGCGCACCAGAGCCGGCATCTCCCGCGCACTCCGCCGCCGCCGCGCGCAACTCACCGCCGCCGGTCTGCGCATTCCAGAGGAGTGACGTCGTAGCCGTGGTAGACGCACTGGCGCCGGCGCTGTGCAGTCGCCGTCTGACACTGCGCTGGAGCCGCTGCGTATCTGACTGGCGTTTGCCAGTGTGGTATAGCCATGGAGAAGGAGAGCGCAAATGCTGCTCAACGGCGCAGAAGAGCGGAGAAGCGTGACTCATCGGATCCCGAAGTAGTTTCCTGGCAATTAGCGGTTGAGGGTAGGAAGAATGAACAGAATACTGTGTTGGGGCCATAGAGACGGCAGCGTGTTACTTCACTGATCACCAAGCCGTCCTTGTGGCAATAGAGAAGCAACGTGACGTTGAGCAAAAATAAATATACATGTGCCACATAATACGTATACCGTGTGTGTGTCATTGGAGCAGCAGTAAGCATGATAATCAAGCGAATCCTAGACAATCTAGACAATCAGGAAAGCTAAGAATAATCAGCTGAACCTTTGCTAACGCTACGTATATCCTGGCATAGCCGACCTATGCCTAAGAGACTGTAGGATTGGGCATGTTGGTATGACATGATAAAGAGTGCTTAACAGCGCAAACGACAGGAGGGGATAGAAGAGAAGAGACAGAGCGCTGAACGACAACATGAGGCTGGAGCGAAGAAATCAGGAAAGATTCAGGATCGTTTGCGCTGTTAAGCACTCTTTATCATGTCATATCAACATGCCCAATCCTACTGTCTCTTAAGTTTCATTTCTAATACAACGGGCCATTTCCTGATTTCTTCGCTCCAGCCTCATTTGTTCGTTCAGCGCTCTGTCTCTTCTCTTCTATCCCCTCCTGTCGTTTGCGCTGTTAAGCACTCTTTATCGAGCTATGCTACGGCAACATTTTTTCACCCTCGAAGCGGAAGCAAATGGGGAGGCCAGTAACTACTGCTGTTAGCACTCTCATCGTGATTGTAATTTCAGGCAGCGCTGATGCAACAATAGTTAAAATAAATGAAATGGCACACTGTCGACAAATGTGCGTTTACCGGATTGAAGATTTACAGTGGCACGGCCTAGATCAAACGCACTATCGCTACTATTAGGCAGTGATATTTCACACACTAGATCCGTTGGGTGTGTTTTGAAGTGAATCACCGGGGTCTTTCGCTTGTTGTCTGTGTTAGTTTATAGTCTATTCAATTTCTAGGCTGACAACATGATGTGCAATCTCCTAGGTGGCGTGGGTGCTACTTGAATTGATTGTTGCATATGGAGTCATGTTGGCGGAAGAAAAGTCATCATTTATTGGCCGGGTTTATAGCTTTCACCCATTACGAATTCGCCAGCAATACCGAGAGTGTCTTCATTGCCAGCATCTGCGTTGAAATCCTTTTCTTGCAGCGCATCCTTCCTTGATTATTGCTCTACAGCCTCTTGTAGTTGTAGAATCGTTTCTTAGAAGTCCAGTTCTGCTTCCTAAGCTTTGAAAGCTAAAGCATACATTCGGATTCGCGTGTAGTTTACCGGTTGACTTGTTGTCCTAATAGAAACGACGCGATTGCTGACTAGTTTACAGCCTAGCATTGCATTTTTATAGGCTTGTAAGCCGTCATGGAATAATCACGTTATGATTATACGCAGTGGCAATTGTTGGGGTCATAGAAACGTTAACATATAATAAAATTACGAGCCATGTTACACCTTGACATGCAGTGTGCCGTAGATCTCGAATAAATTTTAAGTGGTCTTTATAAGTGTTTTGTTTTTCAACCTCAGACGTTGGAATATTCTAGGCAGCGTTTCACCCTTCTAGATCTTGATCATCCTAATCCAGTGACTCAGTCTGTGAAAGAGCAGTCATGGCACGTACTTTGTGTGGACACTTTTCAGGGAGCAGGCGTAGCCACGAATGTAAATTACATTTAGCACGCGGTGTTTAAATTTGCACTCACGGATATGTGTTCGCTAAACCCAACCCAGACGAAACCAAATCATGCATCATTTCGAGAGCAGTCACCTTTCACTACTGTAAGGAAGTTCTTCATCGAAAGGTTTTCTAAAGAACATTGCTACAATTTTTTCGATGTTTACAGTGAAGCTGTGCACGCCTAGGCGAAACGGACGTCCGCAAGCACCTTTGTTTCTAGCGCATTTAAGTGCCTTAGAAATTGTACAACACCCACTATACTCACCAGCTATGAATCACCAACTGGCCCAATCGTCCACTTTGATTACCCACTATACCCACCACTGCTCCCCTCAAGTGATGCGCAACGGATGTGGCAACAAAAAAAAACAAAAAAAAAATAAGAACACGCAGCACAGTCGCAGCGAAAGCTGCTTGAAGAGCGGCCTTTCTAGAGCCCGTTGTGGGCTCTGTTGGCGCAACTATAGCACAAGTACACATGCAAGGTACCCACTACGCCATGAATCATCGTAACTTTCCTAATGTAGGGAAACATCTACTACGTCATTATTCATCATTCTGCGGAGAAGCGTGGTACCCGCTATACATGTGTAAGGCATTATGTACACTTCATGCTGAGGCTGATGACGAAAATGAATTATTTCTGAGCCCTTTGTAATGTGTCGGATGCAATCATCGAACTACTCGTTGCGCAATTCGCATTGTGTGACGCCTGGTTGTTATATTAATCTACTACGACGCAATATTACATATGTTAACACGATTGCTTGCCCGCCATGACACTTGTAAAGGGCGTTTAACACAGAGCCACCAGCGTGGCTCTGTGTTCGAATACTCGACTGCCACTCAGAGGGCCGGGTTCAAACCCCGTCCGTTCCTAGAATTTTTTTTCGCACTCCATTTTTTCTTACTTCGCGCGAGAGTGGCTACGGACACCGGCGGCAGCAGCGGCGGCGGTAGCCAGCAACTACGGCGCCAAAATCAGCTCTTGTTGTAATCTCATAGCAGCTTTCGCTATAACATATGTAAAGGACCAAACACCATCATTTTCTCCAAAACCATGGCTGAGAGCACAGAGTGGCTGCTTACCAATGGCTAGGTAAGTACTGGGTGGAAGCAAAGAATAGCACGCACCACCTGTCGCCCTGTATCTGTCGCGCAGGTTGACGCCATCGTTTGATCTTGAAAAGCGAGGTTAAGGGCATGGAACCTTACCCACTGTTAGAGGTGCTTATGCTTTCTTGATGATGATAGTCAGTAAGAGTCGCCGACGTTAAGTGCGTCTCGCTTGGCAGCGCGCCGCCATTCCCGGTAAGAGGCTTCCTTATTGGCCGTGCGAACGTTCTTAGGTCTCCCCTTGTGTGGTGTTGCTCGAGCAGCAACTGTGAACGGTCGCGCACGCTCGCACGGCAGCCATCAGCGGGCGGCTCGCATACACTTCTGCATACTGCGATCTCATCTCGAAGACTGTGAAACGACCATATCTCCCTGGCGCGGCCGTATTCTCTTACACCAGCGTTTTATAGAGTTACGCTCGGATCCAGGAAAGATAGCTGCCAACATCACTTCGTATGACACTACAACTTGTTGCTATCGCATTACCTGCTTCGCCCTTGCTGTGAAACTGACTTTCTTAGCTATGTCCAGCAGCCCATTTTTTTTAAACTGAACGCGTGAGCGCCAACCGCCGACTCGATAAGTGCAGTATAACGGAGCACAGCGGCGAAATGAACGAGAATACGCGCGTGCGCTCGATCAGCAGTCCTGTGTATGTCTTTGCTAGGCTGTTCCGGGAACCGGACACCACCCTACTTCTTTTAGATGCGAATCATCTTATGCTCGGGGCTCTGTCCGTCCCTCCCGCGTCCCGCGTCCGCCGTCCCGCGTCCGGCCACTTTCATGAAGTAGGGAAGCACCCATTATGCGAACCAGAACACTGTAGTAATATGAAGGCCATCAACCACTATCACAGTCATCAGAATCAAGGCCGAGAGCACGGAGAGGCTGCTTAGCAATGGCTAGGCAGGTGGTGTCTGTCGCCCAGGTTGATCCCATTCCTTGATCTTGCTTGCATGAGTTTGGAGGGGGCTTAGTCCGTCCCTCCTTCCCGCGTCCCACACCACCACAGCGCATGCGCGTCCCCTCCCCCCTCTGTCTCCTACGCTCACCCCCCTTTCTCTCCTCTAGGAATCCTCTACTCTACGGAGCGGCCCCCCGCGTCCCGCACCCCCTACAGCGCATGCGCGTCACCTCCCCTATCCTCTCCTACGCTCACCCCCCATTCTCTACTCTAGAAATCATCTACTCTATGGAGCAGCGCCCGCGTCCCACACCCCCCACAGCGCATGTACGTCCCCTCTCTCTCCTCTCCTACGGTCCCCCCCCGTCCTGTCCTCTAGGAATCCTCTATGGAGCGGCGCGCAGGACAGGTGGTGTGACAGCTGAATACTCCGCTGGGGGGCGCCACGGTACTTCCGCGGTATGAAAATGACGGAGCGCGCGCGCCTCATTCTCTCTCCTGTGCAGCGCCGCGATGAGCGCCCGGACCGCTGCCGTGAAATGAGAGCGGCGACGTTCCTCCCGCTCAAGCTGATTATCTCCCCGCTGCTTCGCATCCACACATGGTTCCCTTTAGTGGGAGATGGGGAAGTTTTCAACACCGTTACCGTCATCATTTTTTTTCTTTTCTGAACACTGCCATTAAATTATAAAAAATCACAGTTTCACTAAAAGGGTGAAGCAATCACAGCGACATCAACAAATTGTAAGGCTGGCAGCTAACTCTTTTCGATCCGATATCGCGTAACTCTACAAAACACTGGTGTAAGAGAATACGGCCGCGCCAGGGAGAAATTCTCTTTCCGCAGTCTCTTCGCGTTGCGAGCGCAACACGTAGAAGGGTTCACGAGCCATTCGCCTGATGCCTGTAGAGATAGCGCGCGCACGCCAGCGGTCCCGACCACGCCCTTAGAATCAAACTTCACAGCTGCTGCTCGAGTGATCACACCCATGACGAAACCGGAACTATAACCGTTTCGCTTTGTTGTGTCCTCTTTCTGTGTCTCGTTAGTTAGCGCTGCCAATATTTTACTAGAAAAGTTTCGATGAGACCAAGATAACAATGTTTCAGCCACGTTTCCGGGCATGAGGCCTGACGGTTGTCACACCTTGCGTCTAAATTCGGGTGCTGCGTCGCAGTATGGCACTGATAAACGAGTCTGGCTCAACAGGAGTGGTTCGGCGCAGGATGGCGCAGGTAAACAAGTTTGGCCACATTGGTGTAAATGGCGCAGCTGTTCCACCCCTGCGTCACGTCACGTCCGGCGCGACCGAGCGGTTGCGTGCACTGTCCAGGCTGGTGGCGGAGCCATGTATGGGCTAACGAAGCAGGCGCGTAGCTGTGCGACTGGTTGCTATGCGACGCGCGGTGATGTCAACGTGGGGCGGAGTTTTGACGTTCGTGATGGACACGTTACGGCCAGCTCAAACAGCTCCGCTGTTTAAGAAAAATCAACCTGTTTCACGCCGTCGGACAGCGAAGCTAAGACAGCTTAGTCTCATTTCCAGCATAATCATAATCTTGAACATCATCGTCATCATCATCATTTCAAGCTTCATATTAATCATTTCATTTCATTTATATATTGATATTTTCATCACCGCCCCTGTGGTCACGCGACCTGCGTGACAATGGGCAAATATGCAGACTAGAGGTGTGCACGGGCTCCGGGTAGCCCTGAAAGCCCGAGTCCCGGCCCGGCCCGCGGGCCGGGCTCGGGTATGCGGACGTCTTCCCATCTCGGGCCCGGGCCGGGCTCGGGCTACTCATCTCGGGCATCGGGTGGGCCGGGCCAGGTGCAAAGCCCGCATCAAACCAAAAACATAGACGTTGTGCCGGAATTGTCTTCTAGCACTTAGCGATGAGCACACAGATCACCTTTGTGATTATTTATCCATGAAATCATCATGCTGTACTGCATCACAGATACTAAACTTCTGGAAGAACAAGGAGTCTAATTATTCCAAGCTTGCTATGCTTGCGAAAAAAATATTTGCGATTCCGGCTACCAGTGCGAGCAGCGAACGGAACTTCAGTTCGACGGGATATGTGATGCAGGAGCGCCGCATTTCATTGAAGTCCGAATCTCTGCACAGCTTCTTATTTTTACACAACTTGTAATCTGTGTATACACACTAAGATGTGTCGCTTGCGTATGTTTAACTTTGATATGTTGAATAAAATGCCACATGATGAAAAAGTGGTATCTTGTCTCCGCAGCAAACTTTCATAGGGTCGGGCCGGACCGGGCCCGGGTTTGTGTTTTTGTACGTCGGGCCGGGCCGGACGGGCTCGAAGCCCTTTAGGGTCGGGCTCGGGCGGGCCTTCGACGCAGTCAGTGGGCCCTCCGGGCCGGGCTCGGGCTTGAAAATTAGGCCCGTGCACAGCTCTAATGCAGACGGCGCAGGTTCAACTTGCAACAGTTGGCACTAAATACGCATGCTGTCAAATGGTTCGTCAAGATCGCACACGAAACTTACAGCGCATGCGGTAAGCCAGACAAAAAAAAGGCTCATGTCGCAGCTAAAAAGATGCCTACTGCTGAAATGGCAAGCTTTAAAGGAATGCCGAAACGGAAAACTTTGAGAATATCCTACGCTACATTCAAAAGGGAATTTCTGTACTTACCTCTAATGAAAAGTATGCACCCTTCGATAGAAAGGTCATAAAAAAATGTCACCTCTATGCCCTTGTGCTATACAGCTTCTCTGTTCAAACCTTTCCCAAAGTGTGAGGAAGGTTAATATGGGAAAACGTTCCGCACGAGCGCGACTTTGCTTATAGACCTACAACTTATCCGTACTCATGGCACGTTCACAGTTTCGTTTTATTGCGATAGAAATTATATGGACACTCTCGGCTGCTTTTTACCGTCGGCGTTGGCGTCGCCGTCATGCCCCGTATATATATATATATATATATATATATATATATATATATATAAAGGAAAGAATTGTAAACTTAAGGGCTCGTTTGCTTTGTTAAACACAGTACTAATGAGAACTAACAGACAAAGATGCCAAGGAAAGTATAGGGGGAAGCTATTATAAGTTATTGTAATGTAAATGGTAAGAAAGGAAAGTGGACGAAAAGATAACTTGCCACCGGCAGGATCCGAACCTGCGACCTTCGAATAACGCGTCCGATGCTCTACCACTGAGCTACGGTGGCAGTCATCCCTCCGTCCACTTTATAGAGTATATATGTGTACTTAAACGTGGGAGCGTCAGTCAGCGCCGTCTGTTGCCATTACGGCGAGTGTGGAACACTCTTTTTTGCCTGTAGGCGTCACGTAGTACGTGATCTTATTACGAGCGGGCAGCTGACTAATAATCCCTCGCATACCACCTGAAGGCATCAAGTCTGCCACAACGAGACCCTCGTTATGAATGAAGGAAAGAATTGTAAACTTAAGGGCTCGTTTGCTTTGTTAAACACAGTACTAATGAGAACTAACAGACAAAGATGCCAAGGAAAGTATAGGGGAAGCTATTATAAGTTATTGTAATGTATATATATAGTTGCAGCAAGGAAATAACGCTGGCCCCGGTAGAATAAGGAACAAAAGAGACTACGACGCACGTTGGCTTTTCACGGTATATTTTCTGACGTTTCGGCTGGTGGACCAGCCTTTGTCAAAGGCTGGTCCACCAGCCGAAACGTCAGAAAATATACCGTGCAAAACCAACGTGCGTCGTACTCTCTTTTGTTCCTATATATATATATATATATATATATATATATATATATATATATATATATATATATATATATATATATATATATATATATATATATATATATATATATATATTGTTACTAATGGGATGGGTTTATTTACAATGCAAAGTAAGCGTAGAGAAAACACAGGGGACGGTCCCAAAACCGCCGGTCAGCAATCCCTCGCGCCAGTCCCTCCTCTTCTTCTTCCTTTCGCGCTCTTTCAGCGCCGCGTTACATTTCCCTCCTGGCAAGACGAAGCTCACCGAGCAAGTCGAAGTGATCGGTTGTTGTAAGGCTTCAGTCGTGCAATATGCACAACTTGTGTGTTGCGCGAACGGCGGTTCTCAGCGGTCACTTTCGCAACGACGTAAGTGATGTCGCTCAAGCGCTCGGTAATAACAAATGGACCGGAGTACTTGGAAAGGAGCTTCTGGCAAAGTCCCTTCTTCCGAACAGGCGTCCATAACCAAACAAAATCACCTTTGGTGAAGGTGACTGGCAGGTGTCTTGCATCGTAACGGTCTTTAGCTCGAGCCTGGGCTGAGAGAGTTCTAAGCCGAGCAAGTCGACGCGCTTCTTCAGCGCGACACAAAGTCTGCGCAACACTGGCGTTTTCGTTCGCCGAGAAGGGTAAGTATGGTGTCGAGAAAACTTTGGGGGTGACGAGCATATAGAAGAAAGAAGGGCGTATATCCTGTGACCTCGTGCTTTGCGGTATTGAAGGCGTATGTAAAGAACGGTAATACAGCATCCCAGTTCTTATGGTCCGCTGAGACATACATTGAAAGCATGTTGATAATGGTGCAATTAGTACGCTCTGTTAGGCCGTTAGTTTGCGGGTGGTAACGCGATGAATGCCGATAGTCACACCCACATAGCCGTAGCAACTCTTCGACAACATCGGCGGTGAACTGCCGGCCGCGATCACTGATCACCACACGAGGGGCTCCGTGACGGAGGATAATCGAGTGCAGTAAAAACCGCGACGCATCAGATGAGGTGGCTGAAGCAACTGCCATCATTTCAGTATACCGTGTCAGGTAATCTACGCACACGATAATCCAGCGGCGACCGGTGGCAGACTTGGGGAAGGGGCCGAGTAAGTCTATGCCGACTTTTTCGAAAGGGGAAGTCGGTGGCTTAACAGGTTGCAGTGGGCCAGCCGGAGGAGGAGAAGGTTGTTTGTGGCGCTGGCACACATCACAGCTCGCGACGTATTGCTTGGTCGTTTTCCACAGTCGATGCCAGTAGAAACGTTGTCGGATACAGTGCAGCGTCCGGGCAAATCCAATGTCGTCGTGCATTGCCCGGAATACCGCAAGGCGCAGACATTCGGGTACGACGAGGAGCAGTGGGGCACCATTGCTGGAGTAATTCTTGCGATATAGAAGGCCGTCATGAATCGCAAATGGCGTTGCGTGTTCACAGTTGCGGGTCCCGTCGATAATTTGTCTCAGTGTAGGGTCGCAGTGTTGCTCGTGAGCGAAGGCGTCCAAACTAGGGAAGTCGGATGAGATCGCAGCCAGGTAGTTGTCGAAATCGTCATCATCAGAGCCAACATTCTGAGATAGAATACGCGATAAGCAGTCGGCGGCTGCGTGGCAGCGACCACTCTTGTAAGCCACAGAGAAGCTGTATTCTTGAAGCCGCAAGGCCCAACGAGCCAATCGGCCAGCTGGGTCGCGTAGTCCGACAAGCCAACACAGAGAATGGTGATCTGTGACGATCTTGAAATGTCGGCCGTACAAATATGGTCTGAATTTTTGAACGGCGAAAACAACCGCAAGGCATTCAAGTTCTGTGACTGTATAATTTCTCTCAGCCTTCGTCAAAGTACGACTTGCATACGCAACGACGTGTTGCCGTCCGTCATGAAACTGAACGAGCACAGCGCCAACACCGATACCACTAGCATCTGTATGAAGTTCCGTGAGTGCCTCCGGGTCGAAGTGGCGTAAGAGTGGGACCGGAAGTGAGCAAAAACTTCAGCTGCTCGAAGGCAGTCTCACACTGAACGGTCCATCGGTATGGGGTGTCCTTCCGGAGCAAGTCTGTCAGTGGATGAGCAAGCTGGGCGAAGTCCTTAATAAACCGGCGAAAATAAGAACACAGGCCCAGGAAACTACGAAGTTCCTTCACCGTCGTCGGTTGCTTAAATTCGCGGACTGCAGTAATCTTGTGGGGATCTGGCCGTATGCCGTCCTTGTCGACGAGATATCCGAGCACAAGGGCTTGACGCTCTCCAAAATGGCACGTCTTGGCGTTTCAAATAAGCCCAGCTTGCTTGACGCAATCCAGAACAACGCTGAGCCTCTCGTTGTGCTCGTGGAAAGTCCTTCCGAAAATAACCACATCATCCAGATACCACATACAAGTCTCCCACTTGAGACCGCGGAGGATGGAGTCCATAAATCTCTCGAAGGTCGCTGGGGCATTACATAAGCCAAACGGCATAACGTTAAATTCAAACAACCCATCGGGCGTAACAAAAGCAGTCTTCTCTCTGTCAGACGGATGCATCGGTATCTGCCAATACCCAGATCTTAGGTCGACCGATGAAAAAAAAATTGAAGGACACTTTGTACATTCCAAAGTGTGTTCGACGAAAGCGTGTGGCCATTCCACTGATTATGCCATATCTTTTTTTCTTTTACACTCTCACTGGGATAAGACACAAACCGAATGGGTGCGTGTTTTCTTCTTTAATTTTTTACCGCGAATCACAGCGAGACGCGAGACTCATCTTCCTCCGTTCGCATGCGTTAGTATTTTCTCGCGCTTTGCGCATCGTGCAAACGCCATCCGCGTTCCAGCTCTTAAATTGACGGACCCTTTCTAAATTGGAAAGTGTATTCCGTGAACGCCTGGGTCCATTGAGACGGCGTCGGCCAGAATCATTGCAAACTCTGGGCACAGCGATGCTACGCAAGCAAAGCGCGAGCGCTATAGAGTCCGACGCGACCGGCGTCCGTCTGCGCATCCCGGCGGCCACCTGGCTCCGTGCCAGAGCTCGGATGGACGGACATGGACGGACGGACGGACGGATGGACGGACAGACGGATGGATGGACGGACGGACGAACAGACAGACAGACGGACGGACAGACGGACGGACGGACGGACGCCGGACGGAGGTCGGACGGACACCGGATGGACGTGAGCATGAGACATTAAAGGCTTTCGCCTTAAAGATTACACCATCTCCCGCTAAAGGGAACCATGTGTAGATGCGAAGCAGCGGGCGCTAACGCTTACACTGGCGGCGGCGTTGACGCTGGCGCTCATCGCAGCGTTGCACAGGAGAGGAACCTGGGGGGGCGCAAAGCACGCAGTGATGGACCGGTGTTTCCTACTGGAACATCCCAATCGCTGCTAATCGGGCAATGAGAGACAGAAGACTCCGGACTGGACACAGAGACCCGCAGTCCGCTTTTAGTTAACGCGCACGCTGCGAATTTTTTATCGTTCGACAACGCACAGGAGAAATCTCCCACCGGCACCACCTTGCAGGTCAAGATCCATTGCCATATATACGGGGTGGCCAGTGAGCGGTTGTGCAGCGCGAGCAGTCGGTTTTTTCAACCAAGAAACTCGCTAGCAGACGCTGCCTGCGTTGGCGTCGCGAGGCGAGAGAGGGGGGAGCGTAGGAGAGGGGAGACGCGCATGCGCAGTGGGGGGTGTGGACGCCGCGGGCAGGGATGCCTAGAGGAGAGAGGGGGGTGCGTAGGAGGGGAGAAAGGGGGGAGCGTAGGAGGGGAGAGAGGGAGGGGACGCGCATGCGCAGTGAGGGTGTGGCCTCCGCGGGGAGGGATGCCTAGAGGAGAGAGAGGTGGAGAGGAGGTTTTTTATTTTTCATTTTTTTAATGGGTTGGCGCATGCGCAGTGGGGGGTGTGGACGGACGGACGGACGGACGCCGGACGGACACCGGACGGACACCGGACGGACGTGAGCATGAGACATTAAAGGCTTTCGCCTTAATATGCGGCGGAGTGCAGACAATCAATAGCATCGTCGATGCGTGGTAGTGGGTACACGTCTTTCTTTGTGACGGCGTTAAGGCGGCGGTAGTCAACGCAAAATCTCCACGAGTTATCTTTCTTTTTCACGAGTATAACAGGAGCTGCCCAGGGACTGCATGACTCCTGAATGACGCCCTTCTTCAGCATATCGTTGACTTGTTCTGCGATCACCTTCATTTCCGATGGGGATACGCGATAGGGTTTCTGGCGTATCGGCGTAGCATCTCCCGTGTTGATCCGGTGGTGCATGCGGGAATTCGGCAACGTGGCACAGCGCTCGTCTTGAGCAAAACCAAACACTGCCGCGTAGCGTGCAAGTACTTCTTCGAGAGTATGCTGCTCGGAAGAAGACAGCGACTTGTTAATCATGCGTCGCAATTCGGCGGAGTAGTTGGGCGTTGTCTGACTGATGCCCGGGGACTCTGCAACCATTCGGACGTCAATTGTGGTCTGCTCCTCAAATGTTTCCAATTTAAGTCCGGCTGGGAGAGCGACAGGCTCTGTGGAAGCGTTGACCGTAAACAACAAAGCATGTCCATCGATGGGTCGAATAACACACCGCGGGACCAGCACATTCTTCTTAATAGCGTTGGTGTGATCGGGCTCGACAAGTCCGGTGCAGGGTCCCAACCGGACGCGAGATAAGCATACGGGAACAAACACTGCTGTCCGACCAGGGATCGACACATCTGTAGATAATGAAAGCACGTTGGTTCAGTGAGTTTGAAAGTCTTCAATGGCGGCAGTTGGCAACGTGCTCTGTAGAAGAATTTCACCAGTTGCACTGTCAAGCGTTGCGCCGCATTCACGAAGAAGGTCTATACCTAAAATGACGTCATGAGTTGCGCGAGCCACCACTGTGAATACAGCTCTGAAACTTTGTCCTCCCAAAGTAAGAAGAACTGAGCAAAGACCGACAGGGCGCAACACTTCACTTCCAACTCCACGAAAAGTTTCTTTTCTATCCCACGCGAACATAACCTTATGGCGTAAAAAACAATCTTTGAAACGAAGGCTCATCACCGAAATAGCAGCACCAGTGTCTACAAGAGCGATAGTATTTACACCGTCTATACACACACACACTCTGTTCTTTAGCATCACAGCAGAAGGAGGAACTGGCGAATCTGACCGTCCCGCGACCGCACCTCCATCGGCCGCACCAGCTAGTTTCCCAGCTGAAGCGGGGAAGGCGACCGACGACCCGGAGACGGCGAACGGTGTGATCGTGTCGGAGGCGGCGTAAGGCTTCGCTCGGAGGCCGGGGACTCGTTGCGCAATCTGCTAGGCCTCTGCTGTCGTAGAGGGTGGTCGACAGGTGTGGAGATCGAGGTTTCGTGCACACGAGCCGGGTACGTCGAAAAGCGTGGTGCTCGCGGCTGGCGGCGGCAGAAGCGCGAAATATGCCCTCGGAGGCCGCATGAGTAGCAAACAGGTGGTTCTCGGCTTGCATTAGCGGGAGCAGAGGTACGTGAAGTTGGGTAGTGCTCGGCAGAAACCCGCCGTGACGTCTGATAGTAGTCTTCAGGAATACGCCTTGTTGGTGTTGGGTGGTATTCCGCAGCAACCCGCCTAGGTGATGATATCCGGCGGCGACCGTGATCTGCAGGGAGAGACTGGAGGCTCGTGTTGAAATATTCCTCTTCACATTGAGGTCTGCACTCGACGCGACGCTCTCGCATCCAGTATGATGGTGGTTCGGGACAGTCGTCGAACGAGCATTGGTAGTGGGCATCCCCTGCTTGGAGCCGTGTTAGCTCCTCTCGAACTATCCGACGGACTATCAAGGGAATGTCTTCGCAAGGGGCGACGTCCATACTTGCAACGATGGGGACGTTGTCCAAGCGCCCGAACTTCGGTAGAATTCATCGGGTCTTGAGAGCCTCGAATGCGCGACACTGCTGCCTGAATTCGGAAGGGGTTCTCAGGTTTTCCTTCGTGATCAGGAAATTATACACGTCTTCAGCGATGCATTTTAACAAATGTCCAACTTTGTCTTCGTCAGACATATTCGCGTTTACAATCCCGCAAAGCTTCAATACCTCTTCTATGTATGTCGTGCATGTTTCGCCGGGCAACTGAGCTCTACGTGAGAGTGTTTGCTCAGCTATCTTTTTCTTCGAACTCGTGTCCCCGAAGCAGGCCTTCAATTCCTGAACAAAGATTTCCCATGTGGTGAGCACGTGTTCGTGATTCTCGAACCAAAGCAGCGCGGTCCCGGCGAGAAAGAATGCTACGTTCACGAGTTTCGCCGGCGTACTCCACTCGTGATAGCGGCTAACTCTTTCGTAGTGCTTAAGCCAATCATCCACGTCTTCATCTGTTTTACCTGAGAAGATGCGTGGTTCAGGCGCCCAGCAGTTAGGGTTGTCTCGGTATGCGGCCAGCTTGATCCAGGGCCGTGGCACTGGTTGATGCAGCGGCGTTGCCCGTCGGCATGCCTGCTTCGGCGTCGGTCATATTGGTGTTTTCGGGGGGTAGACCGGCTAGACGTCTGCTTCTTCGTAGGTCTTCTGCGACTGGGTGGTCCAGGGCGTTGGATTACCCAGCACGTCCACCAAAGCTGTTACGAATGTGATGGGTTTATTTACAATGCAAAGTAAGCGTAGAGAAAACACAAGGGACGGTCCCAAAACCGCCGGTCAGCAATCCCTCGCGCCAGTCCCTCCTCTTCCTCTTCCTTTCGCGCTCTTATATATATATATATATATATATATATATATATATATATATATTATAAACGCCACGAAGAATACTAATCCAGAAAAATATTTTCCGACGCGCGGAATCGAACGGGCGACCTCACGCTCCGCAGCTCGCGGCGCTAACCACTAGGCCACAGAAGCGCACGTCCTTCGGCACACTAACGGCGGGCTATTTATATACACAATTCACCGCTGGCGGTACGCCCAATCTCGGGGGAATATCAGTGTATTCTCTGCCTTACCAGCAAACCAGCGAGATGGCGCAAAGTGTGCCCTCGGCGCCCCACTCGTTGCGATGCGTTAGCTCCTCATCTTGGACTTTGGCCTGCAGGGCGTAGTCGCCTTTGCCTGGGCGCGCGCGTGCTTATCTAGGGGTGGGGGGGATAGGGGCAGTTTTGCGTCGTGTTCTTTCGCCGGAAAGATTGCGTTTAGGTTACTGAGCGCACAAAGGTCACTACGCTCGCAGCAGAGGCCCCGTTTCCGAAAGAAGCGCGCTGTTCAAACACAGTGAAGTAACAACTGTGACACTTGTTAGTTCGCGCTCGCCCTGTGTATACCTGTGCGTATGTTTCGTGCATCCTTTGTGTTTGAGCAGTGCGGGGAGTGTCAAGCCGTGAAAGTTGTTAGTTCGCGCTCGTCCTGCGTGTGTTCTTTTCGTGCGTCCTTTGCGCTTGAGCAGTGCGCTCCAAGTTTCGATCTGCTTGCCGTTCTTCGCGTGAAATGCCAATTTGTTGCTATCGCATTGATTGCTTCGCCCTTGCGGCGAAACTGTGACTTTTTTATTTAGCTCCATCTCTAACCTGAAAATAGATATGCTTGAGTACATGGGCACTCATGCCTAGACCCAAACATTACCACTGCGTAAGGGTAGCTGAGGCCATGAGACAACAGTTGAATAGCGCTAGTTTTCTTTCTTTTCTTTGGGCTGAAGTGTTTTCAGTCGGCAAATAAGTCGCACCTTCAGCGCGTGGGGAAATCGATGTGCAAGCGTAGGTTGCGAATCGTTCATAGAGGCTGTACTTAGTCCGTTCCGTCCATTTAGCTCAGTAACTTCGTATTCCAAACGCTGAAGTCTACGTCAGTGCGTGAGTAAGGTAGAGTTGACGTGGGCGCGTTAATGCGGGCTAAGCACTATAGTATTTCGCGCTCTCACGCTGTTTTTTTTTATCATGCACGCATGTGTACAATTGCACAACCGGCCAAACGTTCATTATAAGGTATACTGAATAGAAGTGACGACAGCTGTATACGCGTCACATCATTCGGTGTATTAGTTAAATGCTCATGTAGATTCAAAGCATTTAGGAAGGTTACGTTCCCAGTTTTTCTCTGTTCGCTTTAGATATAATCTTGTCGTAGTCGCAAGTGCCGAGGTCCATCTCTGTGCTGCATGAATGAGCATAATAACTGGAGCGTCTTCTCTTTCGCAGGATTTACCCTGTTGATATCTTTGTCGCCGTCGCACACCACACAGAACCGGACTACCTGTACGCTGACTGCCACATGGTGCCGCCAACAATATTTTCCAGAAGGCTCCTGCAACACGTCCCGGCTAACGCTTATCCTGTGCGTCTCGTAAGTACCTATGTGAACTTAGTCTGTTGTGGTTATTGTTTTTGTTGTTAATCACCATGGAATCGACGGCTACTTATGATGGCACACTGTGTTTGTGACCGCCAATGTCACCTGTCATACGCAAACTTTCTAACTCTTCTGGACGTTTTCTTGCGGGCTCGAGAACGCCATCTTACCACCCTGTGCGTGGCCCGCCTTGGATTCTCTTACATTCAGGTTTAGGCAACACAAATTCCAGCAACATTGAACTGGTGCCCGCATCACATCGCAAAAATGACAAAGCTTTTGCCCATGGAATGTTCAAAACGCTGTGCCAGCGCCACAGCTCTAAAATACGTAGCTTCCATCTTCGACATCTCCCCGCGGCCAACGAACCGCACTCGTGAATTACCACGCAAGCATTTTCCAGCCGACTTTTGATTATTTCGCAAATATTCTTGTCTGTCGCAATCCCTTCAAGACCGCTCATTGCTCTTTTTTCCCAATACGCTCCTTTGCAGACATTTTAACGCGATAGCCTTGAAGAGCTCGTTTCGCAGATATTCCGCCGTCGGCGTCGGTGTCGGTTTCAGTGTCGGTGTCGGCGTCGGCGTAAGCGTCGTTGGTTGTGAGCGAAAAATCATCATCTTGTCCGTGACCAAAAAATCCGGAAAGATGCAAATAAAATCCTTAATAAAAAAAGCCCCCCCACCTCCCCGAAGGGAAATCGTGAGGAAATGCGAATGCATTTCGCGCGCGCTTCACTCCATTTATATATGGTGGTTGTGGTTTGAAGAAGGAAAAGGAGCCTAATTTCTGCAGCCCGGTCGGGAGCACGGCGCAGCGCCTTTTTTTTTTGCTTTTTCTTGTTTTCTTAATTTTTTTTATTTATTTTTTTTAATTTTTTTTTTCATATATAGCTCCGCCGAGCTCCGCCGCAGACCGCTTTTAGTTAACGCGCACGCTGCGAATTTTTATTGTTCAACAACGCACAGGAGAAATTTCCCACCGGCACCACCTTGGAGGTCAAGATTCATTGCCATATATACGGGGTGGCCAGTGAACGGTTGTGCAGCGCGAGCAGTCGGTTTTTTCAACCAAGAAACTCGCTAGCAGACGCTGCCTGTGTCGGCGTCGCCAGGCGAGAGAGGGAGAGGGGGGGGAGCGTAGGAGAGGAGAGAGAGGTGGGGTGCGCATGCGCAGTGGGGAGTGTGGACGCTGCGGGCAGAGATGCCTAGAGAAGAGAGGGGGAGCGTAGGAGAGAAGAAGAGAGGTGGGACGCGCATGCGCAGTGGGGAGTGTGGACGGCGCGGGCAGGGATGCCTAGAGGAGAGAGGGGGGAGCGTAGCAGGGGAGAGGAGGAGGCGCATGCGCAGTGAGGGTGTGGTTGCCGCGGGGAGGGATGCCTAGGGGAGGGAGAGAGGAGGTTTTTTATCTTTATTTTTTTTAAAGGGTTTGCGCATGCGCAGTAAGGGCGGTCACGCCGTACACCACCACCACCGGATTAAGCTTCGCCATAAGATGCTTCACATCTAACACCGCCGGCGCGCACACCTCCTCAACCTATCCTCCTACTCCTCCTCCGCGGACAACGCCAACGCCAACGCCGGATGCCTGACATAGCCCGACTATGAAATGCATTCGCATTTAAAAGTCCCCAGTCCAAGTGGGGATCTAACACAGACTGTCTGCGTGGCAAGCAGGTGTTCTATCACACAGCCACGCCTCTTCTTGGAAATGCAGTGAAAATAACTTCCTCTGCTTAGAAATGCAGTGAAAATAACCTTCTTGCTTCGCAAACGCAAGCGTCCTTTATATATGCGTCGCAACATAACATGTAATATCACAGTAATATTGCGTGGTACAAGCTTACATTGCCATCGGGCGTCAGAACATGTGTCTATCTTAACGACTTCGTAGTTTAAAGCCGGCCACCCCTTACCAAAGGCACACACCTTACTGCGCGTATTCCCTTAACACCACGTAGTGGGTGCATAGCAAGTATGCACTAAGTGGTTGAAGTACGCACTCGGGACAGGATGTCGCTATCGCGTTCAACTCTTAAAGGCGAAGCTTAAGGGTCCCCCCAATTTTTCTGTAGATCTACCATGAGCATCTAATGTGCATTTGCAGGGAAACGGTATCTGCGACATCTGTTCGTCAGTTTCATATATCTTAAGAGATTACCTGTTGTCGCAGATTGTATTTTCCTTACGTTTAGAGAAACATCGTCCTTACTGTTTTCTCCTTTTACATTTCAAATTAGGGTCATTAAGTATTTCATGCTGCCTGCCACTAATGTTTGAAAGAAATGAACAGGTAAATTCTTAACACTCCCAGGGTTTGCTTGCACATAAGTACCCCACAAAGTTGACAAAGGGACCACCACCGCCATAGCTCAATAGGTAGAGTATAGGGCGCGTAATCCAAAGGTTGTAGGTTTAGTTGCTTCCGGCGTGAAGTTTTTTTTTTCGTCCACTTTACTTTCTTCACATCTATATCACAACTACGGCAATTAACGCCACCTATACTTTCCTTTGCTTCATTATCTGGTAGTTTTCATTAATGTCTCAATCCCAGCGCAAGGCCATTGCTGTTCTTAGGCATGAACTATATAACAAAGCATTCGGCATCCTTTGCCGGACGGATGTATCATATCCGCATTGTAAGCTGGTTGTCTTTTCGCCCCCTATTGTCACTTCCATGTACCACTTTTCGATGTTTCAGTTTCTGAGTACATGTTCCACTTGTAGGTTGAATAACCATGGCCGAAACAATGGAAGCTTGCTGGACTACCGCTTTAAACCAATCTGCATTATCAACGTCTATCTTCACAGGCATTTGTCTTATTGTGTAGACGCTCCTTAGTACACTTATGAGGTGTTCGGGAGGGAATACCCAATTCTTCTAAAATATACCAGAAACTTGCACTGGTGATGAAAGTCAGGAGTTTTACCTATAAATATGATATACAGATGTAAAGTATTTTCCGTATTATTTACAGCTTCCTATTGAATCATTTCATATTTTCTCTCTGGTATCTCGTGCCGTGCACCTTTCTGGTATCTGCTTCGAGCCTGCTAGGTTTATGAGACCAGCTTGGCAGCTACGCCAAACCAGGAACCCCGAAAAAAGAGGCATAAATAAGGCTTCCACTTTAAACTGAATTGTGACCTTGGTTATGTACGATTTTTCGCACTGAGGTTTTTCCGGTGCCACTTCTTGTACTGTGTAGATTCAAAGCGTAGAGTCTGAGCAACCAACGCCTTTGTATGTGTAAGTTGAGACGGGGATGGAGACAAAGCATACGCGCATGCCATTCCGTAAACATAACCTCGGAGCTCCCGTGCATTCGCCTTGCGGATAGAAAACGACGACGAAAATGCCTAATGCCCCCCCACATCGTCAGTGCGCTGATCATGGCGGGGCTGATCGCGGAGTCCACGATCAGGGCCACCGCTTAGTTCATGCGCTCGACAGCTGGCGCTCAGGATATCAACCTACAGACAACGACCAAGAACTCGGGTCAAACTTCCAGCTTGGCATTACGTTGCCTCCATGACATCGCACTTCGTTGGTTGTCAGCAAAATGCGAAAAGTGTGCTTTGCATGTGGTCGTACATTGATTCTCGTTTATTTCATCGTATGCCCCTTTCTATGTGCGACAACAATTACTTGCAGATTCCACCAACTTGTTGAACGTTAAGTTATTTTGTTTTCTCTAAATGACTAGTGCGGCTTGTTAATAATCGATAAATATATAAAAGGTAAAAAAACGCTGTGTTTTATGTTTATTTTATATATTACATTACCTATAACTAACTCGCCCTAAGATCACCCCCCCCCCCAGATCTACCCCCCCCCCCCCCCAGTGTTGTTACGCTCGCTGTTTTCTCGCATTTGCAAATTGTAAAGTTATCGTTGAAAGTTTGGGGCACATTGTGGCAGCGGGGCAACCAGGTACTGCGAAATACATTCCTTATAAAGATAGATGTAATATAGACAAACGACTCCTCGTATTTGATGTGTCGCCCTTGACAGAGTTCTCAAATGTGTTAAATTGTCTACCTAACAGGGCAACACCGTCTGGAGCCTAGCGTACGATTCGGACAAATGGCCACCAAATATTACGTTTGCCATTTCCTTGGGAATGGCAGGCAGGTGGTACAGGCCTAAATACCCCGACAACCACAGCCCGCTGAGCATAACAGGGAATTACACGTTGGGCTTCCCGTGCGCGACAGAGGAACACTCGCCAAGGGGTCAGATGGTGAATGTCACTGAGGTGAGGACATCACTTAACTGATACGATTGCTTTTCTATAACATGTGACAATGGATAGTGTAGGTAAGCGTGAACGCGTGCTGAATTTGTTGTCGTCGAAGTAAGAAATAGGATAGAACGCCAGAAAAAAAACATGGTTCATCCTTCCGTCATAGGAATCGGTATAACACGAAAGTGAAACGTGTCCTTACAGAAGCAGTTGAATGTTTACTGTACACTGATATAAGAGATCTTGCACAATCTCTATTGGTGTTTGACAGCTTATAGCACCGGTTTAACGTGGATTCATCCACGTTGACGGTTGCTGTTACATCGTATCCCGACGACTGACGTCTACAATCAATGATTAAACAAACCCTTGCGGTCATGATGCTTCAGGTAGCTGTGCGGTGAGAGCGGAATCAGTGAAAGTGCGTGACAGCCAGAAGAGCGTCACTGATTGGACGCCGAACTTGGGCTAAGGTCGCCTACTAGCGGCATGTTAGAGTTTTGAACAACGCTGCCCGACCAGAGGGAAACGCAACCCGCGTCGTGTCTTCCCCGTTGGCCGGCTGCGATTTTTCGCGGGGCGAGCTTGGAACGCGAAGGTTACTGGCACGAGAAGCACTGGCACAGAGTGTACTAGAATGTTTTATTCTCTAGTACACTCTACTGGCGCGCGTCGCAGAGCTAGTTTTGCTATGGACAGATGCTATGAGCGAGGACGATGCTAGGGGTAAGGTACCAATGGCAGTGTGTTAATGCGTCGACAAAATTGCACTTTTCCTATTCGAAACGCGCCGAACGGGACGGACGCGTATAAACAACGCTTTGAAGGAACTAATCGGGTATTTCACGGTCATAATGCATTACTTTGCTTTAGCAAGAGCACTGTGAGAGGACAGTGGTAGATATAAATGGCTTGTTTTTAAAGGCTGAAGAGTATGTGACCGTGGCGCAGTGGATAGCGTGCCCGGCATCTCTTGTCGCGGTCCTAGAGGTCGTAGGTTTCGACTCCCGTTAACGGAGCTTTTTTTTCTTTGTCTTCTGATCATTCTGTATTTTTTCGACATCATTTCCGTGACGGAAATACGTCACTCAAATCTTGGTGGAATCCCCGACATAAAACACTTTCGTGTTAAAAAACCAGAAACTGAACACGCATTGACGGCCTTACCAAAACTATTCTACGTTACGTGTTACAAACGATAATTATGATTTAAGAATAATGTTCTCGCGTATTCAGTGAGAGAAAACTACCGGTTTTACAAGTTATGTGAGAAAACCGTGCGTAACTCTTCGATATGACTGGACAACCATCGATTATGGAAATGAGAAAGTGACATCGCTGTCTTCAATTTGCCTTTTGTTTCATGCATTTGCATTATGATAACTTAGAACCTATAATTTCTTATATTTTATTGTAGCAAATCTCTGATTCCCATAAACAACTCTGTGAAGTTTAGAGACGGCTTCTGCAACATCAGTTAATTATGTAATGTCGAGTTCCCGACTTAAGTGGCGGTATGTTATGGATATTTAGCGGCTGTCACAACCCCGTCAATGGGAAGCCGTCGCCGGGCAGATTCCAATAGCTGACGTATGGCCCCCCCAAAACGCACCACGAAAGCACGGACAGTTACAATGAGTCACACCCGTATTCTAGAACATTCCTTCACTCGGCGCTCCACCTTGACCCGAGAATGTCGATGACAGGTCCACCTTTCGGCAAAATTGTTCATTGCGCATGAGCGATAGCCGGCGTCATTTCGTGAGAACCGCTGAGTCATTTTCAGTCAAGCCGTGGCGCTGTGCCCAGCTCGGTCAAGTCACGGCTGGAATTCGAGTCGAGGCTTTTTTCAGAATACGGGGGTCAGAGCCAAGAGCTGATAACACAAAAACCGTATGTTCTCAATCAAGGCAGTGCAAAGATCACATAAACTTGGCTGGTTCTATCACAATACCACACACATGAGTTAAACAACCAATGGGGAACAATCAATCACATGCGCTCAAAGCCTAACACTCTAGAGTATTCCAGAACAATAAAAGTCCTTTCATATTCAGTGGCTTGACGTGTCCTTCCACGTAGGCGGTAGCGCTGACGTGTCGTTCTCCTTCGCAGTCGGTGATCACATGCCTCCTCGGCAACACTGTCTTCGAAACTTTTCACTGCTCCAATGACGTCATCTCCGAAAACTTGAAAGACCGTCTGACGGCACTACATCATAAAACAACACTCCATCGCTACCGAGCCGCCCTTTCACTTCTACCTCCACTGACTCCCTGACCCTCCGTCCATCGCGCGCGTATATGAGGTTGCACCTGGGTTCGCGAATCTTCGACTTGACTCATCCGTTCTCAGCATAGCGAAGGTTTGGGGGGTAGTGTGTGAAACTTCTCGCACTTTGCGGCGGCGGTCACGTCGGTGCTAGCCGGGTCGACTTCACGGGTTATCTCGATCTGCGCGGGCGCTGGGCTGTCTGGACGTGCGTCGCCGCCGAGGATGTGAGGGTACAGGCTTTCGGTGACTTTTGGCACTATTTTTTTTCGATACGCAAGCTCTATCGAGGCTAACCGTCAGCGCCATGATTTCATGCTGCCGTTAGAAATATGCGGCACGCACCTAATTAAGCGCTTGTTGGTGACAGCGGGCTGCTTTATACGCATACCTTGGATACACGCGTTCAGCAGCAATGAATATAACTTGCATCAAGAATAATTATTCATTCTGGTAATAAACATAATGTATGCTGAATACATCATATGTGCACCCCTTGGAAGATACCAAGCATAATCGGATTACACCAAGCTGTAATGAAGCAAATGGAAACAGGGGATGTTATTTGTTATACTAAAGCCAAACTAACTTTGCAAACACTACTGAATTTTGCTGACTATGGTTGTCGATGCTGCTGCTCTCTCATCACGCAGTTCCCTAGAAAATAAAAAAGTAAGACGAGCACTCCAGACCACCCATACTTACGAAGAATCGACATTACACCGTCAACTGACGTCGTACTAGCCCTGTCCAAATATTTCAAAAAAATTTATTCAAATAAGAGAAAGCGAGAACTTGGGTCCGCCGTCACTTTTAATTAAATTGTTGTAATTACAAGATACACGAAAATAAAATGCACGAACAAAGAACTTGCCGCCAGTGGGAACCGAACTGAAACCTTCTGCATTACGCGGGGTGGTCAATCGTCCATAGAGCTAAGGCGGTTTCTCCTCCGAGTATTTGTGCATGTATTGACGATTATTTATGTATGTCGAAGCCCGCAAGTCGTATCTAGTGCCACTTGTGGCCAGGGTAATCATGTTCGCTTCACATGGATTCCCAGCGTTGCTGTTCAAAAGATACTTGCTGGCTTTATGCGGTTATGTCTCGCAGAAACGGCTGGCTCGATCAATTTCCCATTACTGCGCTCAGTGTCAGTCTAATGTAACAGGTCTATTGAACATAGTCTCTCGTTGCAGGTAGACTGTTCTGATGTTTAGCCTGTATAAAAAGTCACAGTTTCGCCACTAGGGCAAAGCAATGAATGCGATACCAAAAAATTAGACTGTCACACCAAGAACGACAAGCAGCTCGATACTTGCAGCGCACCGCTGCAGCCAAAGGACACTCGAAAAGAACGCATAGGTATACACAGGGCAAGCGCGAACTATCAACTGTCATAGTTGTTACGTATTTGTGTTTGAGCGACGCGCTGCAATTGTCCACAGTGCAGAAGCCGATGCTATTTGATATTTCTTTTTCTTTTAGACTGCGGCAAGTGAAACGACCCCTCTGAGTCTCCTGCCACGCGGTGGTGTCTGACGCAAAGTGTGTCCTGTGTTCTTTCTTTTTTCCTTCTACATCATGAAAGGGGCCACTTTTTCGTACGCGTCTCAAGGGCACTATTCAAATTGAAACAAAATGTAGGAGCGTTCCGTGATGGCAAACACGCTAAAGCTCCTCCGAGATCTGCGTACCGCGAGCGGTAAACGGTACAATTAAATAGCTGACCGTTATAACTCCGGCACAAGCATGGCGCGTGGCTGTGTTGTCTAGCGCAGCGGGCTGTGGAGCGAGGGGTCGTTGGTTCGAATCCCTGGTCAGGTGCGTAGGAATTTATTTTTCTTTGTGCCTTTTTATATATATAAATACATATACGTATCGGGAACATGACGGCGACGGCAAAAATCAGCCGAGTGTTCATGTAATTGCTATCGCAGTAATAGCGAGAGCCATTCTTTCGTTCTAACAGGCTTGCATCGACCAAAGATACAGTGGGAACTTTAGGTACGACAGAGTCTATCAATCCGAATTCACCTACAACAAGAATGAGAAGTGGCTTTTTACGTATGACACGGCACGCGCTCTTCGTGGGAAGGTAAGAGTAGACGTTGATACAGGCAAAAATGGGCGGTACTGGTCTAAATGGTAGATTATTAGAACCCATTCGAACAGCCCTTCAGACAGGACTAATTGAGGACGATAGACAAAGAGCTGACTAAACAAGTCGCAGTTTCGCCGCAAGGTCGAAACAATGAATGCAACTGCAACAAATTGGAATGTCACGCGAAGAACGGCAAGCAGATCGAAACGTGTAGCGCACTGCTCAATAACAAAGGACGCACGAAAAAAACACGCACAGGACGAGCGCAAACTAAGGACATTCACAGCTTGGCACTTAACGCACTGCTCAAACACAAAGAACGCACGAAACGTACACACAGGTATACACAGAATGAGCGCGAACTAACAAGTGTCACAGTTGTTACTTCACTGGGTTTGAACAGCGCACTTCCTTCGCAAACGGGGAATCTGCAGCGAGCGAAGTGACCTTGGTGCGCACTGTAACTACAACGCATTCTCTCCGGCAAAAGCACAAGGCGTACAAACCTCCCCAATCACGAGGTAAGCTCGCACAGGGGACCACGTGCCATAGGGTAAAGTACGCGTTTACAGACGAGCCCACGCATCGCAACGAGCGGGGTGCCGAGCGCACCCTTCGCGTCATCTCGCTTCTAGCTGATAATGCAGAGGACGCGCTTACAATCCCCGAGATCGGCGTACCGCGAGCCGGTAAATGGTGTACAGTGAAACCTCGGTGATACGAATCTCTCGGGGTGACCGAAAATATTCGTATCACCCGAAATTTGTCTCACCAGAAAATATGGTAAATTAGCATGCGAGAAAAGAAAGCTGGCGCACGTTTTCATTCATTGTTTCTCCGAGCCGCAGCAACGTCGCGAACAGCTCTGGACGATCGCTAGTGAAGTTTTTAGACGTCAACGGTCATACTTGCACTCGTAAATATACAGCCCGTGCAGGCGAGTGTAAATAATGAACCAAGGGTGTGAGCCGGGACAGCTAGTAACCCCTTGCTAATCTTTGTGCGCCTTTTCGCATGACACTAGAGTACTGCAGCAAAAGTGACTTAAGGAGCATTTGGAGCGCAATAGATAAAGGCATGAAGATTTTAGAACCACTGTCCTTGTTATTTTATTATCACGGTGGTGTTGCGGATGTGCTTCGGTCGTGGCCGCACAATCGAAGAGTTCGCAACTGTGCGCGTCCCCAACAATCCTGCATGTTGGGGTTGTGAGGCCTAGCTCCTTCGCAAAGACTGGCAGCTCCTCGTTCGGGCCTCGTCGACCTTTCATAGGATGTCTGATGCGCGAGGACATGGCTTTTATCAACGTGTAAACACAACACAACATGAACAGCATGCGGGCCTCCAAGATTGGCACGCACAATATCGGAGGCTACAACGCGTGGCGACGCGGCGGGCAATGCATGCGCTTGGGTTCCTGCGCCCGCGCGTGCTTGTCGCTGTCTTCCGTGACAGCGCGGACAGCACCTGTTCGTACCTATGCGCTAGCGTACGTTCGTATCAAACGTAGCGGGGGTGAAAATCGGTTCGCAACAACCGTGCTCCAATACGCTCGAGGTTAATGGGCCATAGCCGGGACTACAGGAAAATTCGTATCACCACGAAATTCGTACGAACCGTGATCGTATCACCGAGGTTTCACTGTATATAAATAGCTCGCCGTTACTACGTTGAAGGACGTTCGCTTTCCTGGCTCTGTGGTTAACGCCGCGCGCTGCGGAGCGAGAGGTCGCACCTTCGATTCCGCGCGTCGGAAAACATTTTTTCTGAATTAATTTTCTTTGCGGACACACACACACACACATATATATATATATATATATATATATATATATATATATATATATATATATATATATATATGTGTGTGTGTGTCCGCAAAGAAAATTAATATATATATATATATATATATATATATATATATATATATATATATATATACTGGACATGACGGCGACGGCAAGAGACAGCCAAGACTGACCATATAATTGCTATCGCAATAAGCCATTTGTATATATTGCAATCCATCTGGAAATGCATGGGAAGCAAGATGTGCGCAGTATGCAGTGACAAACCAAGCACAACATCAAAATCAAAGTTATCTCAAAATGCATCTTGGCAGGCTGTCACACTTTCAATAAATATAATATTTCACTGCTTTATAGGGATATATAGAAGGCATGCAAAGATTGCTGCATTGTTGAATCTAAAACGGCTATTTTGCGGTCGTGTTGCTCTTGATAGCTTCCTGAAAAAACGCTGTTTTCAGAAATTGACTGACATATACGTTTTTCGCGAGCTTGCAAAGCGCTTAGCTCTTTTCTTCAAGTTAACATCGAACTCCCCCCCCCCCCCCCTCAAAAAAGCAAGAAAGAATAACAAACGCATGGCGCGTTTTCTGGAAAGTCGGTGCGCGATTGTGCAAAATACACCTGCTATGCATGGGCGCTATGACATTTGCCGATAAAGGCAATGTGTAAACTAAGAGTGGCCGCAACTCTGTCTCACTCCGTCCTGTCTGAAATGATTTTTGTGAGTTGCGTGAGATCGGACCCAAAAGTTAGCTGCCAGCCTCACTTCGATTAACATTAGAATTTGTTGCTATATCGCATTCACTGCTTCACCCTTGCGGTGAAACTGTGACTTTGTTTATTCGGTTCGTGAAGGAGTGCACATTTCTCCTGTCTCGCACACAAGTGTTCGTTGTGGATATTACCTGGATGTGTCCATGTTTCGTCAAAAGAAAGGAACGGAGATATTCGGAAATTCTATCTTTGACAACGGTTCAAGCACAACATGTCTAGTGCGTATTCTTGTGGTATATCTTGAATGGTTCCGCAGAGCTCAGCTAGTGAATATGACCCTGGCTGGTATATGCATGTGTCAACGTAATCAAGAACGTGACCGACGTTATCGGAGTCGTTGACACTAATACGTTTATCGCAATTTTTATATGATGAAAGAAATGTAGTGGTAAAAATAACTCCTCTGTATGAACAAATTATGTATAACCAGGTTACCTTGAGATAAGAGACCCTAAAGTAGAAGAAACTGTGCATGTAGTTAACAAACATGAATGAACTATGACTAATTGGAGGTGGGAACGAAAAGTTTGGAGCAGAAAAAAAATAACGAAGGGTTACAGGTTGTATTGAGTCAGCCAGCAAATTGGCGTTAACTTGCGCAATGCGGCCAATAATAAATTCCCTATTGAAGTTACGGGAAGTACACTCACGGTGAACTTTTAAACATAATTTCTGATTTTTACGGGCAGTAAAAATTCAAGAAACATGCTCGGTGGAAGGGAAAAAATATTCTTAAAGTGCTGATTGAGGATATGTGTAGCTCAATGAGGACTAATTGAAAAGGTGCTCTTTCAGTGGTTCCGATGTATGAAGCGTTAGTTTTAATCTCAGCTGCCTGATAGCCAAGAAGCTGGTAGCAGTCTGCTAATCTGAGATCGTATAAAATAAGTTACGCGTGCACAATGATATTCGAAGTACGCGCGTGGCGACAAATAACTTCGGTAATGTAATAAATGTAGGCGCCCCATGTTTGGAGACGCTACCCTCATCCCCACTGCTACCTGTTTACGCCTCATCAGTGTTGCCAATGCTTCCTTTCGCATTTGGTTTCCGGAACCATCTCAATCAGAAAATACGCGGAAACGCATCGAGATCTGTTCGGTAATTTCATGCGACGCACGGAAGCGTAATACCTCATCCACTACAGTAATGCTATCGCTTTTTAATGGCATTTATATTCATAAAACGACGTCCCTGTCTGCGTGTAGCGCAAATATTTCCCCCGAAATGTTGAGTACGTGTGCTGCGCAATAGTTCGGTGTGTGGTTAGTACGTTCGACTAATCTGCATGTTGCTTCACATGCCTGAGTTCAAGTTTATGTAGATTCCGCAAAAGATGTTTTATGGGCCTTCGCACTGTGGCAGATGATGTGTTGTCCGGACACAACCTTTTAGCTGCTCTGTGTCGTCAATAATGGCAATGGTGGTGACCAGCGAAAAGGAATGAACGGATGCTGTAAACTGCAGTCATTCCTCGTTTTGGACTAGCAGATAGTAGCGCCTCGATTCCTTCCCAAGATTCTCTCTTAAAAACAACATGCAACACATTTTAAGCAACAACTCAATGAGGGCTTGATGCTGCGTCCAGACAGCACTGTGTCTAGTGCTACTAAAGTTAAAATGGACTCCTTAAATTTCTGACGAGCGCAAAATGGTAGTATAGCAGCGTTCTGATGCCTTATACTTGAGTGACAGTGAGAAGATTTAGAACTGTATCCTCCTTCGCAGTTGTGCGACACCAAGAAGAACATGACGCAGCTTCCGTTATACGTTCGCCGCCGTCAACATCCAGTTCGAGGATGCCAAGGACTACTGCGGCTACGGAGAGTTCCCACGGCTGCGCGCGCTTAAGGTTCTGGCGCGCTTTTTCGCCTTCCAGTACACTTCCCCCGATAATGAGACAGCGTGCCTAAAGGCTACGTAACGATAATCACACGTATTACAATCAATGCGTGTATAATTTTCGCTGCTATTTGTATTTTTGCCAGAGAAATTAGTTTTAAAGAAATGTTATGTAACATCATATTCAACTTGTTCCTCAATTAGGTGAGTTAATAGAAACACGATGCGTAAAAACAAGGTTGCGTAAAGCTGTTATGCACTGAAGGTGCGCTGTCCTCCGTAGATCTGTGAAGAGTTCCCACCTTTTCTCATAAACCGATAATAAAAAAAACAAAAGCATGCAAGCCTATCGCAATAAACAGTTTAAATACAGTCTCACCTTTACGCTGAAGTGTTCATGCGCTGATCTGTTGATGCAATCTGCTCTGCTCGAGACACTCGCACAGCTGGTTTTCAGACTATATCAAAACTTCCCAGAGTGACAATACATGTAGTACTACCTCCCAAGGTGATACTACTCCTGTACGGTAGCAGTACGGTAGTGCTGCGGGTCACACGAAGAAACTTCCGGGACGTCATCATGCCGCAAAGTCTAGCTGCAGAAGCCATCCGATTATTACGTGCGTATAACGCCAACCATTTCGCATTCCTTATAGCAACGTATTATTTTTGGGGTGTGGTGTTTTTATCTTCGTGTCCAAGGCGCTCGTAACGGTATTTATTATTACTTAGCGAGCCACACCGAGGCTCGGATCTTCGTCTTAGTCCCTTGAAAGACCAAACGGCAGCGGCGCCACTTGCGCTGCGTTTGTCATTACACGTAGCATAGGCTGCGTTACTGTCGGCTTTTCATGGAAGCAGATGGCAGAAAGCGCGTGGTCATCTCATTTGGCTGACTAATAAATCCTATGAATTTTTGCTTCGATGGCGTCGCTCAGCAAAACCAATAATGCCAGGACAGCTTCGGCCATGCCCCTTGTGTTGCCGAACAAGACGGTACGAAACCTATGCACGAATTGTACGATAAACACCTCCAGCACATAAATCATGCACATAGGCATGATTCATGTGTTGTTTCAAACCCTGATGCTGAAGTCATCACATGATAACCGGAACGTTTTCTGGCAGAGCTTGCGCAACGACCCTGGCCACCAAAACACTTACCTCGCAACATTAAATACCTTCTACAGTTTAAACGCCATTGATGACGTAAATGCGCAGTTTTTCGATGTTTCAATTTATTCGAGTGTTTGCAAATAAAGGAAGGATTAACTAAAAAATCCTAAAGGAAAGTGCAGCAGACCATTTTGCGTCTGCATACGGTGTCAGAATTTGTGAACCAATCTGCAGGCATTGATTGTTTGACGTGTCGCTTGAACGGCAGGGTAAGCGGCACGAACAAATCAAGAAGGTTTAAATGGCGTCGAAAACCTGCGTCTGAAGTATTCAATCAAAAATCTGGAACTGTCGCGGAATCACCCAGCAGCGAATCGTGCGGTTGACTAAATGGTCTGTCCACATCATACCTTGAGCATAGTCAAGGTATGATCGAAAGCCTTTCACGGATGCTCACAGCTGGGGTGAGAACTTCGTCCCGACTAGAAAGTCCAACGTGGTCCATTCCACACTGTATCCCACAGATCGCATTCATTATGCATGTTTCACTTTCCGTGTTTTAGTTTAGCCATGGCTGAAGTGCAGATCATTTAGATATACTGAGGAAGAGCATGACCCTGTGTCTTTGTCTTCTGTATGTTCATCTTCAACCCTACCTTAACGCCTTCTGTGCTTAGATCTTCAATTATTTTTGCAGTTTTCCCGTGTCATTGCTGAAGAGTACGATATCGCCGCAAACCGTTGCTGAGATATTCTGTTATTGGTTATTCCTATTCTTTTTTCGATCTAATCGCTTGAATACATCTAAACATGTAGTGAATAATGGAGAGATTGCATGCCGTGGTCGGACCCCATTCTCGATCAGGATTTTTCTTGTTTTTCTTACGGAGGTGCGGGGAAGCTGTGACATCTCAAGTGTGGCTTGCTGTAGGAAAGTCTAAGAAACTGCTGTTACCTCTACGGAGTCGAAGGCCTTTTCGTAATTTCAGAATGTTATCGAAAGGAGTTTTCGTATTCGCCACACTGCCCAACTATTTTTTGATCACATGGACAGCATCCATGGTAGGGCACCCTATCCTCAACCCAGAGAACAAGCCAACTCCTTCTCTGAGTTAATTAAAGTCAACTCTACTCTTATGGCATTCTAAATTGCCTTCGTGAATATTATGCATAATGGTGAAGGTAAGTTCATCGACCTGTACTGTCTATCATCTACGTTTCCCCTTTCACGTTCTAGTGAAATATGAAAAGCTTTTTTAACACACTGGTTCGGAAAATGCGAATATTTTATGCAAAATCCATGTTTTATCCGTACACGTTTTTTCATGAAAGTGAATAGGAGAGACAGCGAAAGTAGAAAAAATATGATGCAGAGGAATTAAAAAAGCAATACGGCATATGGCAGCGCACACCGGGTAAACAACGATCACGCACACAGAGGGACGACACAAGCGCTGAACATCAACTGGTTTTTATTACGGGACAGAATCGCATAAACAGAAACGCATCCGTTGTGTTCAGATGACGTGTGCCTAGTGCAACGATCAAAACCCAATGCACCCTATCACGTTTTGAAGAAGGAAATTTACAAGCAAAGTAAACAAGTTTCCTGGGTGGCGTCAATGCGGTATCACAAGGAAGGAAGGAGAATAAGCGACCGGAAACTATGGCATCGACAGTAGGAATGACGGAGGAGAAATACTAGCAGAATTAGCGGAACGTAAATTGGCTTTTTATAATGAACATCTCCTTTAGAATGCATACAAAAAAATGTAATTGGAGACGGAAAAGCCCCAAAGGAGAAATAAGGAGCGAAACAAGTTACATGATGTGCAGGCATACGAGCATAATGCAAGACATAGAAGTTGCAAGCAAAATAAAAATATGTCACAGTTTTAGGCTACCACAAAGGGCGAGGCAAGCAATGCGACAGTAACAAATTGTATTATTATGTGAAGCAAGGCAAGCAGCTAACTTTTTTAGCATTCCACCAGGCGGTGAACTATACAACACGTTGGCTCAAGGAAACTTGGCCGCTACAGTAAGCGAAGTAACCTTGTTGCTGTCTATCGCTTCACCTCAAGCTCAGCATTGAGAATACAGCATGTAGTACAAAGGCATGAGCCGTCTGCTGATCTCTCGTCAAGATGGGGCGCACACGACGCGCACGGCGGTACGCAGTTCCGGCCGGCACCACAAGAGTTCCTCCCACCCAGGACCCCTCATTTGGCTTTTCGCGCGAGGAAATATCCGCAGCGATGGCTACATCGTTGAGCGTCCGCTTCCAATACTGTAGGTTGATAGTTCGAATCCCAAGTGTCGATCGGAAACTCACCGGTTTTTTTCTAAGGAGTAGAGCAGCACAGCGACCTTGCGCTCGGTTGTGTGTGGGTACACATCTCTAAAGGTGGCTCCATAAGGTTCTGTAAGGGCATCTGGGCGCACCCTCATTCACCATAGCCTTGATAAAATAGTCAAGGCATCCCCCCACTGGTGTGGGAGGCGGAGAATTGCTGCCGCCCTGTACCTACCGGTCGAAGAGGTACAAGAAGGGACAGTTTAAAGCATAGCATAAGCCGTGTATGGTATAGTAGAGCAAGGGGGGTGGGAAAGGATAATGAGTGTGAGGAGAAGTGACGTGAGGAGGAGGCAAGAGGGCACCACTGCATCACAAATGAAAGTTTTCTTTCCCGCCTTGGATGCCGAGGCTCCACGTTTGAAACGGCAGCGAGCGCTTGCCTGTAACGCCAGCGTCGCCGAAGGGCAGGTGAATCCCTTCCTACAGTTTTCTCGTTGAGCTCAACTGCATAAAGTATTTCTTTTATCATCCAGTGGGTATTGACTACACCTGTGTGTTCTCTGATCCACTTTGCGGTCTCCGAATGTCAGAGTTATGCGTATCATTTTTCGTTCGATTGCACAACGGGAGGCACCGTTGCATGATAGTGCCCCTCTCCTCAGCCTCTGTGCTTGTGGCGCCCGTCGCACACACGCAAGAAAAGCTCACTTGCACAAACATTGATTTCAAATCACAAATATTCCTCTAGTTGCAATACCACACAAATGAGTTGCAACGAAGAGCTTTCCGAAGCAGTATGCCATCAAGCGCGGTTGTGCACAATTACCTTTCTCAGCGGTCTTCATCTTGTGCTGCTTGCAAATCGATAATAGGGCCAGACGTGCTTCTTTCGTTCTATTTTGATGTTAGCGCCCCATTACGATGTAACTGCTGCCTTGCGCAAAGCGTGCCCGAATGACGGGGAACTATCTAGATAATCTTAGAACCTTCAGATGAAATTACGTGCACAACGTGAAAATCGGAGTTGGTTCTGGAACTTACGCGGCCGCTAGCAATAACGCTGGAATCTTTGACGATACATGTATAAAAGCCAACGCCGCTTCACCGCTAGTCAGATTATCGACGGCCGAAGCTCTGTTCGCCATCTTGTACGGTGTGTTTTGCTGTAGCCTGACTTTCCTTTTCCCGGCCACAAGTTCGGCCCAACAAAGAGTTTCATCATGGACACGCCGCCTGCTGCCTTGGTCCACGTCACGACCACGTGACAATAGTGCCACGCGCGTTTCTAATTTTCACAGTTGCTGTATTCGGTTTTCGCCCATTAAGACTGTGAGCAACGCTCATCGCAAACCGCGCCTCTTTGTTCGAGAAGCTTCGCGATTGTTATAGATCATTTTGTTAAGATTGCGCGCGAAGCGCGAATACTCGAGCTTATTCCAGAGCTTGCGCGACAACCAGCGATAAGGCTGGAATATTCGATGCCACGCTTATAAATGCCGGCGCGCTTCACCGCTCGTCAGTTGTTGATCGACGGCCGACGCTCTGTTCGCCGCTATCAGTGCCAGCGTGTATTGCTGTAATCTTACTTTCCGTTTACCGGCCACAAGTTCGGCCTAATAAACAGTTTCATCTTGGACACGTCGCCTGCTGCCTTCGTCGACGTCACGACCACGTGACATCTGGTGGAGGTGCTTCCCGGTCCATGTACCGAACGCCCCCCTCTAGCCGTGAGCCAAGCCCACACCGCCAAGGGGACACCGACGTCAACACTGAGCAACGAGCCAGCCGCCGGCAGCAAGGTCTCCCAGCAGAATACGGACCCCTACCCGACAAGATCCGGGCCCACGGCGACGAAGACAACAAGCACGATGACGGCCGCAGTGCCCCCCACGGCAATCGTGATGCAGCCACCCAGAGAGCCGCCGACGTTTCACGGATCTCCAAGTGAAGACCCCGAAACGTGGCTTGAGACATTCGAAAGGGTCTCCACATTCAACAATTGGGACGCCGACGACAAGCTGCGCCACGTGTTCTTTTACCTGGACGACGCAGCTAGGACCTGGTTCGAGAATCGGGAGTCCACTCTTCGAACCTGGGACATCTTTCGCGGCACTTTTTTAGAAACGTTCACGAGTGTCGTTCGAAAGGAAAGGGCTGCAGCCTTGCTGGAGACACGGGTGCAACTTCCGAACGAAAGCGTCACCATTTTCGCGGAGGAAATGACCCGACTCTTCCGCCACGCTGACCCCGCCATGTCCGAGGAAAAGAAGGTTCGCTTCTTGATGCGGGGGGTTAAGCAAGACCTGTTTGCCGGCCTTGTACGCAACCCACCGAAGACGGTCACGGAATTTGTCTCGGAGGCCGCGACGATCGAGAAGGCGCTGGAGATGCGTACTAGCCAGTACAACCGCCGCATTCCCTCGACGACCTACGGGGAGGTTCAAGCGCTGCATCCCGACGACCTGCGCGACACCATCAGAGCAATCGTTCGGGAGGAGCTGCGCAAATTGTTGCCAACTTCACAGCCTCAGGTGGAGCCGATCACCGACGTCGTGCGCCAGGAAATCCGGCAAGTTCTTGGAACACCTGAACCAGCGCAGCGTGAGCCACAAGCGATGAGCTACGCTGCCGCAGCGCGTCGTAACGCTCCCCCCGCCGCGCCCACGTGAAGACTTCGCACCACCGCAGTTCCGCCGCCAGACACCGCCACCAACGCCGTACCGCCCTCCTGCCGGCCAGCGCAACGCTCCGAGGAAGACTGATGTTTGGCGCGCCCCTGACCACCGTCCCCTCTGCTACCACTGCGGCGAGGCCGGCCACACCTACCGCCGTTGCCAGTACCGACAGATGGGCCTACGCGGTTTCGCCGTCGACGCACCTCGTCCACAGCGGGGTGAACGACCGCAAGACATCGCCGACTACCTCGCAGGAGCTCAGTGGACGGCCCGACGACCTTCCCGCTCACCGTCGCCCGGCCGCTACATGTCACCGCACCGCCGGCAGTACACTGGCCCAAACCGGGGCCGGTCACCTAGCCCGTACCCGGGAAACTAAGGGCAGCAACCGATGGAGGTGCGGTTGCTGTTCGACGAAATGCCGAAGATCCTCCGCGGCCGCCGACGACGACAACGCGACGAGACCTGCGCAACACGACGCGAAGCAGACGAAGCCCTGCCGACGAAACCTCGCGGACCGAAGAAAACCTGACGACGCAGCATGGAAGCACCACAACATTTCGACGCAGCCGTGATCCGACGCCGCGACCCAACCGCAACGCACGACGACGAACCAGCGACCTCGACGTAATATTCGACGACCACAATGTCACCGCTCTCGTCGACACTGGAGCCGACTATTCCGTCGTCAGTGGGCCATTCGCCGCCAAGCTGAAGAAAGTAAAGACCGCGTGGAGTGGACCCGAAATCCGGACAGCTGGAGGCCACCTGATAACGCCAATTGGAGTCTGCACGGCGAGAGTCACCATCAATAACCGGACTTATCCTGCGAGCTTTGTAATCCTACAACACTGCTCCAGGGATGTGATACTTGGAATGGACTTCCTGAGCGACCATGGCGCCGTCATCGACCTGAGGTCCGAGTCGATAACACTGACTTCAGAAAAAGCGTTGCCGCCCCACACGACGCCGGAGAATCATGCCTTGAATGTAATCGAAGAGCAGGTCACCGTTCCGCCTCTCTCCAGCGTCGTTATTTCCGTCGGCACCGAAATACCCGCTAACCTTGAAGGCGTCGTCGAGGGCGATCAGCACCTGCTTGTGAACCGTCAGATTTGCGTCGCAAGAGGCATCGCCGAGTTGCGCGACGGCAAAGCAAGGGTACTGCTGACAAACTTCAGCCACGAATATAGGCACCTCAACATTGGTACGACGGTCGCCTACATCGAGAAATTCGTGGACACCAGCAATGCTTTCGCCCTCTCCGATACTGCCGAACATTGTTTGACGAATCGAGGTCCCGAAACAGATTTCGACGTCAACCCCAGCCTCCCAAAGCAGAAGCAAGACCAGCTCAAAAATCTGCTCCTGCAATTCAAGGACTGCTTCTCATCGTCGTCAAGAATTCGACAGACCCCAGTCGCCAAACATCGTATCATAACTGAAGAAAGTGCCCGACCAGTCCGTCAGAGCCCGTATCGAATTTCGACGCGAGAACGCCAAGCCGTAAAGAAGCAAGTCGACGAAATGCTACACGACGACATAATCCAGCCATCCAAGAGTCCTTGGGCGTCTCCTGTGGTGTTGGTGAAGAAGAAGGACGGGACGCTACGTTTCTGCGTCGACTATCGTCGTCTGAACAAGATCACGAAGAAGGACGTGTACCTCCTCCCACGGATAGACGACGCCCTGGATCGACTCCACAACGCGAAGTACTTTTCGTCGATGGACCTGAAGACGGGCTACTGGCAAATCGAAGTCGACGAGAGAGACCGAGAAAAGACTGCCTTTATAACACCAGACGGCCTGTTCGAGTTTAAGGTCATGCCTTTTGGTCTTTGCTCAGCCCCCGCGACCTTCCAGCGCGTTATGGATACTCTACTGGCCGGCTTGAAGTGGCAGACTTGCCTTGTGTACTTGGACGACGTCGTTGTGTTTTCCTCGAACTTCGATGAACACCTGCGGCACCTTGAAGCAGTACTTCAGGCAATCAAGACCTCCGGACTCACCCTCAAGCCAGAGAAGTGCCGCTTCGCGTATGAAGAACTTTTGTTCTTGGGACACGTGATAAGCAAATCCGGAGTACGCCCCGACCCGCAAAAGACAACCGCCATCGCTGCTTTCCCGCCACCCACCGACAAGAAGGCCGTGCGTCGATTTCTCGGCTTGTGTGCTTATTACAGGCGGTTCGTTAAAAACTTCGCCTGCGTCGCCGAGCCTCCCACTAACCTCACCAGGACCGACGTCGAGTTCAAGTGGGAAACGCCGCAGGAGGAAGCATTTCAACAACTAAAACGACGCCTGCAAACGCCTCCGTTACTTGCGCATTTCGATGAACACGCCGAAACAGAAGTGCACACCGACGCGAGCAGTGTAGGACTCGGCGCCGTCCTTGTGCAGAGGACGGACGGATTGGAAAGGGTTATCAGTTATGCTAGCCGGTCGCTATCAAAGGCAGAGGCCAACTACTCCACAACAGAAAAGGAGTGCCTTGCCATCATCTGGGCTACATCAAAGTTTCGCCCCTACCTTTATGGCAGGCCCTTCAAAGTTGTGAGCGACCACCACGCCTTGTGTTGGCTAGCTAGCTTGAAAGACCCTTCTGGTCGCCTCGCACGGTGGAGCCTGAGACTTCAAGAATTCGACATCGCCGTCGTTTACAAGTCCGGAAGAAAACACTCAGACGCCGACTGCCTGTCTCGTGCCCCCGTCGACCCACCGCCGCTGGACGACCAGGATGATGACGGCTTCCTGGGAACCATAAGTGCCGACGACTTCGCCGAGCGACAGCGAACGGACCCGGAACTCAGGAGCCTTATCGAATACCTCGAGGGCAAGAGCGCCACTGTTCCGAAGGTATTCAAGAGAGGACTGGTGTCGTTCTTCCTGCGAGACGGAGTCCTCCTAAAGAAGAACTTCTCGCCCCTTCGAGCCAAACACCTTCTCGTGGTTCCATCAGCAATGAGACCAGAAGTCCTCCAGGCCCTACACGACGACCTGACGGCTGGACATCTCGGTGTTTCCCGCACGATCGCAAGAGTACAGGAAAAGTACTACTGGCCGCGCCTTCCCGCCGACGTCGCCCGCTACGTAAGGACGTGCCGAGACTGCCAGCGACGGAAGACACCGCCAACAAGACCAGCAGGCTTCCTTAAGCCGATCGAGCCCCCTCGGCGACCGTTCCAGCAGATCGGAATGGACCTCCTGGGGCCGTTCCCAACGTCGACTAGCGGAAACAAATGGATCGTCGTAGCCACCGACTACCTCACCCGCTACGCCGAAACAAAAGCCCTGCCCAAAGGCAGTGCCGCCGAGGTAGCCAAGTTCTTCGTTGAGAACATCGTCCTTCGACACGGCGCCCCAGAGGTTCTCATCACCGACAGAGGCACGGCGTTTACGGCTGACCTAACCCAGGCGATCTTGGGATACAGCCACACAAGTCACCGCCGGACCACCCCGTACCACCCACAGACCAACGGCTTGACCGAGCGTCTAAATAACACCATCGCCGACATGCTGGCCATGTACGTCGACGTCGTACACAAGACGTGGGACGCCATCCTTCCGTACGTGACCGTCGCATACAACACGGCCGTACAAGAAACGACGCAGATGACGCCATACAAGTTGGTCTACGGACGGAGCCCGGCAACGACGCTCGACGCCATGTTACCAATCGTGACCGACGAGGAAAACATCGACGTGACCGCCTACCTACAGCGCGCCGAAGAAGCACGACAGCTCGCCCGCCTGCGGATCAAGAATCAGCAGACGACCGACAGCCGCCGCTACAATCTTCGGCGACGCTTCGTGGAATACCGGCCCGGCGACCGCGTTTGGGTGTGGACGCCGATACGCCGACGTGGACTCTGTGAAAAACTTCTTCGGCGATACTTCGGGCCGTACAAAGTGCTCCGACGTCTAGGCGCTCTGGACTACGAGGTTGTCCCGGACGGCATTACGAACTCTCAACGGCGCCGTGCGCGACCTGAAGTCGTCCATGTCGTGCTCCTCAAACCGTATTACGCGCGTTAGCGAACCTTAGGACTGCACTTATTGTTTTATTATTGTACTTTCTTGCTTTATTGATATTATTTATTGTTGCATGCATTGTTCCCCCCATGTTCTGTTTTAAGCATCGGGACGATGCTTTTTCAGAGGGGGGCATTGCCACGCGCGTTTCTAATTTTCACAGTTGCTGTATTCGGTTTTCGCCCATTAAGACTGTGAGCGACGCTCATCGCAAACCGCGCCTCTTTGTTCGAGAAGCTTCGCGATTGTTATAGATCATTTTGTTAAGATTGCGCGCGAAGCGCGAACACTCGAGCTTATTCCAGAGCTTGCGCGACAACCAGCGATAAGGCTGGAATATTTGATGCCACGCTTATAAATGCCGGCGCGCTTCACCGCTCGTCAGTTGTTGATCGACGGCCGACGCTCTGTTCGCCGCTATCAGTGCCAGCGTGTATTGCTGTAATCTTACTTTCCGTTTACCGGCCACAAGTGCGGCCTAATAAACAGTTTCATCTTGGACACGTCGCCTGCTGCCTTCGTCGACGTCACGACCACGTGACAATAGTTACATAACCTCAGTTGCACCCATCCCTCTTTCCCAGTGCGCCCACTCATGGTACCTTTCTGATATTTTGCTCATGTTAACTTCAATGCCGATCGTTTTGTTACTAGCAATACTTTTTTTCTTGTTTGGGCCAATAAATAATTCTACGAAGCCGAGTTGCTTGATCTGCTTACTCCGCTTTATGTGTGCATATGACACCTGCATGGGAAGTGTCGGTAGGATGAAATTTAAGAGAAAGCTTACAGCCCCCTTGTCACGCGAAAACAGTGACAATCATATTCGAGATAGTGAACGGGTAGCTATAGAATCGGATCGAAGAGCAAGAAAATACTTTAACAATCGCCAAATTGGCTTCAATCAAAGCAAGATGTGCTCCAGCAAGTAGTTGAGTCCGCATCAAGACACCCTCAAGTGCTCAGAACAAAATACTGAACGAGGTCAGTGGCGTAGCCAGGGGGTGGCACACCGTGCCCGTGCCCCCCCCCCCCCCCCCCAGAAATATTTTTTAGGGGCGAAGCTCATTAGGGTGTGGGTCTGTCCCTCCTCTGTAGTAGTAGTAGTAGTAGTAGTAGTAGGTAGGTAGGTAGCCACGTGTAGTGGAATGTACCCACTGCACGTGATAAAGATGATGATGACGCAGTGTAGTTGAATGTACCCACTACACGGTGATAACGATGAAGTATAAGCGCGTTCCAGTATAGTGTAATGTACACACTACACGTGATGAAGATGACGATGACGCAGTATACTGGAATGTACCCACTACATGTCATAACGATGAAGTATAAGTGCCTTCCAGTATAGTGGAATGTACCCACTACACGTGATGACGATGACGCTGATGGCCATGAAGTATGAGCGCGTTCCAGACCACACATTCTCTTTCTGCCATGGATGAAAACGATCGAGCTTCGCCCACTCATCATCATTCACTTCGTGGATATGGCGCGATTTGTTTCGCCATGGCGTACAGAGCGAAAAATGACCATTTGAAGGAGGTGCACCCCCCGAAATAAAGGTGCCCCCCCCCCCCCCCCACCGAAAAAAATTTCTGGCTACGCCCCTGAACAAGGTGCGCTACATTTTTATCCACTATCTTGATAAATGGGCTGAGAAGCTTTTTACTTTTATGAAAGACTCTTTTGGCTTTCGGTTGTGTATGTTAAAGCCGCTAATACCCAGTAAATCCAGCTGCCGACGGTTACATAGGTAAAGAAAGTCGACATTTTTACCAAGTTTAATGTATTATTTGCTGGTAAGTTCAATCGTAACGGTGCCGTTTTCAGGATTCCTTCAAGTCTTGTCCCCATCTAAGAGGAAACCGAGCAGCAAAACTCTGCAGATCTTTTTGCCCAACTTGGCGATCTATTTAAAATTCATGTGGCTATTACGGGAGCGCGCTCGTGTACGTTCTCATCGTGCAATTACAGTAACCCATATCGAATTGAAGAGTACTAGGCTGTGTCGTAAAGTTAGCCTTGAATAAATTCACTGAATTCACTTTCCTTGCGCCAACAAATCGATGCGATGATCAGCCACACTCAGGCCCAGCCGCATGTCGGCTGTGGGATTCAGTCGCTTCCTCTGCTTAATCTTCAGATAGGCTAGTTTCGAGAATGCCTGCTCACAAGCATATGCTGTAGCAAATGGCAGCAGCATGTCCACTGCCTTATCTTCAGCACCTATCTTCAAACGGGAGAAATGCTCGTGGCGGTAATATAAGGCCTCCCAAATTCAAATGCGGTTGGTTAACCACGTGGCCCTTTTTGGAGCCTGGCTGGCTGCGTTCTCCTGGCGGGATTTATTGCGCAGCTCACGCATTTCTCTTATGCACGGATATGTGCTTATTGACACTCGGGTGTGAATAATGGAGGTTCCTTAAATCGATCGCACCTCGGGGTTCGCATCTAAGTGTCTTGGCGAATGCGGAACCAGGGGAAATTTATCAGTGGCTCGCGGAGCCCCAACAAGGGGTCTGCCCAGTTCAGAAACCGTGGTCTAAAGCAGGGGTCGGCAACCTTTTGAGGCGGAGGGCCAAGTTGCATGAAGCCGACACAGCTGGGGGCCACACAGAAAAATTGGAGGGGGGGGGGGGGGTGGCATTTGGAAGCAAAGCGTAAAAATTCGGCGAATCGACAGTAGTTTGTAAAACTGGATTAAAACTTATGTTTACCTTGAGCGAAAATCCCATTTTAGGTCCAAGCTGCCATGTCAGTCTTCAGATAGGCAGTGACAAGGGAAAGGGGGGGAGGGGGGTTTGTCGCCGTGCCGGGGGGCCGCATAAGACAGCCACGATGGCCGCATGCGGCCCGCGGGCCGCTGACCCCTGCTCTAAAGCATATTGCATATTAGGAAACTGTGCGTAAGTCGAAGTCAGTAATTTAAGGACAAATATTTCTTTGTCACTGCAAAGCGCAATGTCTTATGGGCTGTGATGTGTGGTTCATCATTACATCACACAGCTGCAGATGCTTTTGCATAGGACTTTTATTAGGAGAAGCACACACTCCACCATGGAAAAATGCACAAAATTATGACCTGTCATGTCCTCTTGTCATGTACACATACATAGCCACACGTTGTAATGTTGTGTAGATAGAAGGCACGTGTGATTGCAGCCTCGCGTTACGTGTACAACATTTCCCTCTTTCAATAATGCGACCACACAATAAACCACTGTGACGGAAAATAAAATAATGCATGTCGTGCAGCAAGTAAAGGCGTCTGGTACAAACTTTCTTAAACAGTCGAAGCAGTTGAAAACAGCTGACAGTTGAAAACTTAGCTACAGCATTTATGAACCAGCACTATGTTGTTAAAAAAGGCTTAAACCACCAATAAAAACAGACAAGACGGGGAATGTGCGTGTACATGAAACTTGAACACTACGGCACAAGAAAACTGCCTAATTCCGCACATTTCTTCAGCCATGAAATCACTTCGCTCTGTAATACGCAATATAGGAACATACCAAGTACTACGTTATAACGTGTTACAGCTAAATTTGTATAGGTGCGTTCGGGCATACTTGTGCCATGGACAGCTCTCAATTTTTTCTTAACTGCCAGAATTCCTGAAGCTTTCTGGACAAGCTAAACGGAGGACGTCGTCCCTCGGGATGGGGGACCATCCGCCCAACGAGACCCTGGGCCCCAGCCGTCTGCCTAATGAAGGACCGAAGGTGAATGACCGCGTCGTCGCATCCGCTCCTTGTGATGACTCCACCGACAGCTCATCAGTGGAACAGATGGAATCGTAAGCCGACTTCACGACACTCACCACCCGCCGGTTGAAAAAAAGCTTCGCAGGACGTCATCAACAGCGGAGTCGCAACCGGCGCTGGACAACGGCAAGCAGTGCTTCACAATCTCGTATGTGCCCATCTCTACATCTGACAACTTGAACTCACTCAACAGGCAGTCATTGACTGAATATTTCGGGCGAGTTGCACCAGCTCAAGTGAGTGAAATTCGCATAAATAGCAGGAAAAACATTTTGTCAGTTGACGTGACGAACAAGACCATTCTTGAAAGACTGAAGGCCGTCACGCAGCTGGGAAGTATCTCAGTTGGCGCGTTCCTCGCTCACGGGAAAGGAAGAACGACTGGCGTCATAAATGACGTGGACATTGATATCACGGACGTAGACCTACAGAAACTTGTGACGTCGACAGTCAGAATTATGACCATCCGCCGCTTCGGGCAGTCTCGGTGCATCAAGCTAGTATTTGATTCTGAGACTCTGCCTCCTAGCGTCAAGGTTGGATACGTGCGACATCCTGCGCGCCCTTATGTGCCTCGGCCTTTGCAGTGTCACAAGTGCTGCAAGTTGGGACACGTAAGCGCAGTGTGCAAAAGTGAGACAACTTGCCAGCGATGCGGTGGACCTCATAAGGTTGACAACTGCGATGTTGCTGCTCCTTTGAAATGCCCAAACTGCTCTGGTGCACATGAAGCGACATCGAAGGAGTGCCCGAAGATGTAAGAAGAAATTCGCGTCCTACGGAAGATGGTCAGAGACAACTCGACACACAGAGAGGCTGTCACGTTCCATCCGCCGACATAGACGTCGTTCAAAACGCAGGCGCCAGCGGAACCACAGCGCACATAGGACTGATGTATCACCCGCAGCAAGAGATGAACAGATGCGTTCGCATCGTGAGACCGCTACACCCATAGTGTGTGCACCACGTCCCAGGGATACAGAAAGTGGGCCAGCGCCAGTATTGCACGCCGATGCTTCAGATGTTGAGTGGCCTTCGCTACCGTCCGGGGCAATAAAAAAGACCACATCATGGGCTACAACTTCAAAGCTGGCGGAAAATGATAGGCAAGACTCTGACAAGACCCAGGCTATGCTGAAGCATCTGCTAAAGTCTATTCGTGCGATTCTCTACGAGCTGCAGACGCCAGGTGCGAAGACGGCAGTGCAGATCCTCAACGTGCTGGAGCCGCTCCTGATAGCCCTTTCATAAACAATATGGCGAATTTATTCGAAGAACGTGTGCGCACATCTGCTATAATGCAGTGGAACGCAAGAGGTTTGCGAAGCCGGTTGTCTGACTTTCGACAACGGATGTTTAAATATAAATTTTCGTTGGTTGTTATATATGAGCCGAATATGATGTCGTCGTTTCGGATTTCCGGATACGTCACACTGTGGTCTCGCGATGACCGAAGTGCGAGCAAAGTGATTATATGCATACGTCGGGATTTAACGTACGTTAAAGTTATTTTCCTTCCTTCCTTCCTTCAGATGAATATATCTGCCTATCTATAAAGCACAAGCGACGTTCATTATCTGTCATAGGTGGATATATCCCTCCCAGAAGCCACGTGGACTGTTCCCATCTCTTGTCTGTGCTTCAAGCTTGCCCAGGACCACATGTATTAATTGGGGATTTTAATGCACACCATCCCATGTGGGGCTCTGCTTCAATGAACACCCGCGGTAGGGAACATTGCCGATTTTGTGCTCAGTCAGGGCCTGATGTCAATCAACGATGGATCACCTACTTACCTCCGTGGCGCTTCGTACAGCAGCTGTCTGGACGTATGTTTTGTGAGTAGAAGTCTCTTGTCTACCACCTGTTGGTTCGTCGACGTTGAAACACATGGAAGTGACCATCTCCCTACATACATACAGCTAAAAGGATTCAGCCGTTCGGCTCCCCTCCCTGTGCGAAGCGTGGACTGGCAAGGATTCCAAACGACTATAAACGCTCATTGCGGGAACATTCAATCCATTTCTGAAATAGAAAGTGTTATAGCATCAGCCTTGACAGCAAATACAAGACTTGTGACTGTACCAAAACCAAGATCGCAGCTTGACGCACAATATGAATACCTTCGTGCAATCCGTCGCCGCGCCGAGAGGAAATACAGGAGGACCAGATCACCATCTGACCTATGTACATCTCGCCAAGCACAACGACATGTACTACGCCACCTCGATAAGCTTGACAGGCAACGGTGGAGGGTGTTTTGTGGTTCTCTGGATCCCAGGAAACCCCTATCTCGAATATGGCAAACTGTCCGGAGCCTTCAGACGCCTACGCAGCAGTTGTTCCCTTTCCGAGCTTTGGCTCTAAAGCAAGGTCGGACTGAAGTAGAGGTTGCAGAAGATTATTGCCACTTACTAGTAGGCATGTCCTCCTCAGCGATATCGCTTTCATGTTGTGCCTCACCGCCATCATGCGACCATCGCCTCGACTTACCATTCACAATGCACGAACTCGACGCGGCGATTTCTGCTTCCCGACGCTCGTCCGCACCAGGGCCTGACGGAATCACCTATTCGGCTCTCTGTCACCTCAGCCAGGAAGCGAGGCAAGCTCTCCTGTCGTTCTACAACTTTACGTGGGAGACGACGACGGTCCCGGAGAGTTGGAAGTGCAGCCGCATAGTGGCCTTACTGAAGCCAGGCAGATGTTCACACGAGCTGTCTTCCTATAGGCCTATTGCCCTAGCCAGTTGCGTCGGCAAGGTGATGGAACGCATGGTACTGACAAGATTGGAATGGCTGCTGGAGAATATTGTCGCCTTACCAGATTTTATGAATGGCTTCCGCAGGGGTCGATCATCTATAGACGGTGTTGTAGACCTAGTTTCTTCTGTAGAAAAGGGAACGACAACGTCGGAGATTAGTAGGCGCAGTTTTCTTGGATATAAAAGGCGCCTACGATAGCGTCCTTCATGAGGCCATTCTTGATGCGCTTGAGGACATCGGTGTAGGTGGCCGACTCCACGCATGGATAGTGAGCTACCTTAGCGAACGTACCATTTTTATGTCGACATCTGACGGCGACACGGGCAGGCACCTCGTAAGCCGTGGAGTTCCGCAAGGCGCCGTCCTCAGCCCCATGCTTTTCAACATAACACTCATGGGCCTTGAAGCTGAGCTCCCCGACGTTGTCAAAATCAGTGCGTACGCGGACGACATATGCATATGGGCATCTGGAGCAACGCGACCACAACTGCGTGCAAGGCTACAACAAGGCACATCAGTAACATCAAAGTACTTGCGTCGTCAGGGCCTTCAACTTTCAATAGCAAAATGTGCTGCACTGGCGTTTACGAAGAAATCAATGGCGCGGTACCCAATCTTCGCTGAGGGAGCAGTGATTCCTGCCGTCACGCACTACCGCTATTTAGGGTTCGTCATTGACCGCAATCTATCTTGGTCGAAGCATGTGACTGCGCTACGGAAAAAACACTAGTTAGTTTTGTATATGTGCTTCGTGTTATAGCAGGACTGAGATGGGGCCCTTCAGAGAAAAGTCTTCTGCAGTTGTACGAGGCATTATTTGTGGGCTATATACGGTACAGCGCACCTGTTCTTTCCAGCATGCGTTCAACGTGACTTCGTACTTTGGAGAGCCTTCAGGCCCGAGCACTGAGAACATGCCTAGGCCTGCCACGGTGCACTTCAACCTCTGGCACTATAGAGGAGTCCCGCACCTACCCTATACAGGTATACACGTCCTGTGAGCCTCTTCGGGTGCACCTTCGACTGCTGACCCGACATGCACACCACCCGTTGTCCACGCTACAAACGGACCGACCAAGCTGCAGCTATTCACGATGCCTCGATACGCATAGACATATGATCCCTTTAGACTTTGCAACTGCCGTAAACTCCAGAGTGCCTCCATGGACATTGACTAAACCACTGGTGTGCCTTCACATACGTGGGATCTCGACTAAGTTGCGTGTTCCTTATGTTGCCCTCAAGCAACTCACCTTGGCACATTTGGCTGACCGATACAGCGACGCTGTGCACATCTACACCGATGGATCCGTAACTTCGTCCGCCTCAACTGCGGCCTTCGTGATCCCTCAACTCGGTATTTCCCGGCAGTACAAATTAGATCACAGGTCATCTTCGACAGCCGCGGAACTTGTTGCTATCCAGGAAGCTGTACAATTTGTTAACGGCCAAGCACCACGTAAATGGGCGATACTGTCTGATGCAAAATCAGCGCTTCAAGCCATCAATTCTTGCTCAAGAAGAGGCCAATATTATGCATTAGCTTTAGGAATCGTCCAAGCATTCGATATTACACACAGAGGTGGTCACTTGATTACATTCCAATGGGTTCCTGGACACTGGGGCTTGGTTGGTCAACGAGCTAGCTGATAGTGAAGCAAGAGCGGCAGTATACAACACCCCCATGCACGTCAAGATACCGTATTCGCGAAGTGACGTCAACACATTGTTGAGATCGCTCATGCGCGAATGCTCGGCCACTTACTGGTCGCAACCAGATCATCGGAGCAAGCGTCTGCGGGAAACAGACCCCGATATGACGTTTCGCATTCCGGCTAAAATCAGCCGAAGACATGCTAGTGTGCTGCACCGAATTCGCCTGGGCGTTGCCTTCACTCGACGCTACGCGCACCTAATCGGCCGTGCGGACAGCCCGAACTGTGAACGCTGCCAAGTGCGCGAAACTTTAGCCCATATATTTTGTGACTGTCCATTATACGTGACGCAAAGGAAGATGCTAACTTCAACGCTGGCAGGCATCGGACTAACACCACTCAGTGAAAATCGCATTTTGTCAGCAATGTGCGACCAAACAGTGTCAAAAACTGCTACAAGGGCGGTTCTCGATTTTCTCAAAAGCACTGGACTGGATACCAAGCTGTAGGGTACTGTGCTAAGTGGCTACTGTACATACGCACCGCCTCTTCCTGTCCCCATCATCACCCTCCATCCCTCTTTTTTTCCCTTCCCTTATCCCCGGTGTAGAGTAGCAGGCTAGAGCGTATAAGCTCAGGCCGACCTCTCTGCCTTCTAATAAATTCTCACCCTCTCTCTCTCACTCTGTATGAACTGGTTCAGTTGTCTAGTTCAATACAATTATTCACCAGAAGTATTGCACATTATCTCAGGGCATGCTTTGTGCTTCATGGTACTTTCGTGGTTAAATGCATTTTCGCTGCAATGACAATTAACTGGGAGCCGGACTTTGCTTTCGCAGTGCAGCGCAATGCACCTTTAAAGTGGCCCTGCAACACTTTTTGAGCATGGTCAGAAAACGCTGCCGATCGGTAGTCGAAGCTCCCGAGAACACGCGAGCGAACTATTATAGCGCAGGACGCGGCCTGGAATTTACAATAAATTCTCAAAGTCAGCTAAAAATTGCTTTCTCTTCTCTCGACAAATGGTGCTACATACTCAAAAATCACTGCGTCACAGGCCCAACTATCGCCATTGGCTGATTTGAGCATGGCGCGTTCGGGAGTAACTGGGGCCGCCGCGGGAGGCCGCTACTTGTAAACGCGTGCTCACACGATCGCACTGAAGAGCCGCGCGTTCGAAGAAAAAGTCACAGTTTCGCCACAAGGCGAAGCAATGAATGCGATAGCAACAAACTTGGAATGTCAAGCGACGAATGGCAAGCAGGTCGAAACGTGCAGCGCGCTGCTCATGCACACATGACGCACGAAAGCAACACGCACAAGACGAGAGACAACTAACGACGTTCACAGCTCGACACTTAACCAGGGGGGATGAAACTTCGCGGTTTTTCTGTCCCGTGACCGCAGCGATCCTAATGTTTGGGGGGCTGTACACCTACGACCATAAATGAACGTTGTTGTTCCATTTTATATTTATTACCAGGTTACTTATTAACTCCGGAGTTTTTAATACGCAAGTGAACCTAAAGGTTGCAATTCGTGTTTGCCAAAATACGAGCGCCACCCGGAGTGGAAAACGGGAACTGCGCAGTCGTCCTATCTCTCCCGGCAAAAAAGGGGCGTTTCTTGTCGCGCGCCCATGTATGCTACGGCCTACGGTGTCCCAAAGGCCGCTTTTACCACCGTAAAGTTTGTTTCAGCGAAACCCTTGCAAGCTTTAGCTAAACAGACGCATGAATGCATTCGCGCCGTCATCACAAATCGTGCTCCGCTGAGTGGTGTCGAAATTCTTGACGCCACACCGGCAAAAAATTATTTCGGATCCCGGCGGACGAAAGGTACGATCTGCGTGCTGCTCGTTTTGTTTTTCTACGCTTGCACGGCTTATCAGGATGCGGTTGCAGCAGTTGCTGTGTAATTTAATTGAGCATACACGTGCGTGATTTATTTGTTACATTATGATTGTCTGCTTTGCGGCTTGAATTATACATGACATGCACGGCAGAGCATCTGGAAATTAATCCAATGACTACATTTGCTACACGCGATTGTTTATACTTGCGTTTTTAATTTAATGTGTTTCGATCGTGCGTCGCATTTTGATGTTGCATTTTGGCTCAAGCCAGTGCACGGCATGCCACAAATGTAGTTGTAGCAACATATACGATAACTAATAGAACAGTGTGAACTTATCCGCACTCTTTTTATTACCTAGTTATTAGCATGCGGGCATATGTGGTGCACTTTTGTCTGCGACTAAAGACATAAATTATTCAAGTTGTGTTTTTACTGTATCAATGGTACGTTGGGGCAATAAAACATTCAAACAAACTCCCCGCTTTATTCTTTTGTCTAATTTATATATACACGTAAACAAAAACAGTCTTACTTAAAATAAGTGGTGCAAATATAGTGGATGGGCAAACCTTCATCAATCAAAACGCAACGATTGCCGTTTTGATCATGTGGCGGGTTGCGTAACAGGAAGAAGGTCGCGCGCTCGCCATCTGAATACCTTCCACTCGCTCAATTTGGCTTGCTGGTGCATCCCAATTGAATTTGGCGCTAAATACCCCCCCCCCCCCCCGCCACTCGGATCCTCAGTCCTCATCAAGATGGCGTCCCCCAGTGCGTGTCTGCAACGCGCCTCCATGTTTTAGTACCGCCCCCCAAACACCAGGCGTTCGTGCGGCGCTGCGAGCGTATATCGCGTTCCATGGATGGTATGGGAAGTTTCACTCCCCTGACTTTACGCGCTGCTCAAACAAAAAGGACGCACGAAACGTATTCACAGGTACAGACGAGCGCGAACTAACAAGTGTCACAGTTGTTACTTCGCTGTGTTTGAAAAGCGTGTTCTTTTCGCAAACGGGGGGGACTGCCGCGAGCGAAGTGACCTTCGTGCGCTCGGTAACTACAACGCAATCGTTCCGGCGAAAACCCGATTCTCCCCCACCGCGAGATAAGCGCGCGCGCGCGAACGGGCGTCTACCCCCCACGGGGCAAAGTGCGCGACCGCATTAGCGCGGGCGTCAACGGTCGGAACGGTCGGAAAGACGGCCGCTCCGGCGTCCCAAGTAATTACGTCACAGCCTACGCCACAGCCACCATCTTGAAATGAGCCGTCAGCCAGAAGAGCGATGACTGAAGGCGAAATTGGCGCTAGAGTCGATGGCGAGGCAAAATTAAAGCAGCCAATGGCAGCGCTTGCAGCCGCGCCGGCAAAGCTGCGCTCCTCGCGCCGGCCGCGCGCCGCGCGCAGCCGGCGCAGCCGTGCTTCGCCGCCGCCGTCGGAGCCCACCGAAGCCGCCGGCCGTTATGCAAAGTTTCGTTATGTTCCGTTACTTGGCCGGCATGTGTAGTTATTGCGGTGTCTGCGTGTGCGCTCTTGCCACGGAGAAAGAAGTATTTGAGGAGGAGAAATTTCCACGCCGCGGCAGCGCGCGAGCGCAACGCGATAGCGTCACGAGGAATGCGGCTTACGCCGAAGCTCGACAGATGACGCTTTCGGCGTGTTGCCATCTTTTACATGCGCTTCTATGGACGCGACGAATAAAAATAATGATAGCGCCTCGTACACTGAAATTCTTTTAAGATTTCTCGCTGCAACATCAATCGGTAAATGTGAGAGATATTTTAGCTGCAGTTCCTAATTGATACTACCAAAATTATAGGCCGTACAGCGCTTGAAACGAGGCCCATGAGCAGACGACGTCTGCCGCAGGCACGCGGCGCTCGCTCCTCTCTCGCATGTTGTGTGCGCACTCGCATGTTGTGCGTGGCCTTGGGAGGGAAAGTTTCCACGAAGCCGCCGCGCATCGCATCCCTTCGCGATTTGCAGGCTTTCTGTGTGTCTCGAGCGCGTGCTGTGGCTTCCGCGCGTTGCGCCGGCGGCGCCGACTCCTCGGTGTTTGCGCGCGCGCTTTTCACGCCGCGACAAAGGAGAGTGCTTTCCAGATTCATACCAGTGTTTCTCCAGGATGCGGCGGAAATGTTCTGTGCGAGGAAAGACCGAGAGCAGACGCCTCGTACACTTCTCGGAAGCACTTCTCGAACAGCGACACAGACAAGCGGCGCTATAGTCGCGAATTTGGGGGGCGAAGTTCACCTGGACAGACCGAAACGGCCAGTGTTGTTACCAGACGCCGTGCCTTCAATCTTTCCGCGCCGTCCCAGCTACTTGTCTGCTGTTCGAAAAAAAGAAAGAGAACGAACTGGACCTGTCGTGAAGTGCGGAAAGCGCATGCGAGAACAAATACTTCGGTGGCTTAAGGTACAAACATGCCCGCTGCTTGCAAGGGTGAAGAAATTGAGATTGTGTGCCCTGTAATCTCCTCTTCCCATGAGTTTACTGCATTGAACTATTAAGAAACAAGCACCGGCGTCCGCGAGGTTGAAAGGCATAATACGGGGCTCTGTGCCTGTAGTTATTATTTTATTTGCATCTTTCTCGATTTTTTTGGTCACGGACAACGCTGATTTTTCGCTCACAACCAACGACGTCGACGCCGGCAGTTCTGCGAAACGAGCTATTCAACGCTGTCGCGTTAAAATTTGGAGCTGGCGAGGACGCACAAAAGCACACCCATTCTAACGTGAAGCCCGAACGGCGAATCGGCGCCGAATGGCCTTGAACTCTATGCTTGAACCGACGAGCTTCGTCGGAGAGCGCGGTGAGAGCGGCGCCGTTTTCCTTCTCCGCTAGCGGAATCTCACGACAGAGGGCGCGTCAGTGCTGTGCCCGATTTCGTGACTTTTTTAGGACGCCCGAGCGAGCGCAGTTTCTCCTCCTCAAAAATTCTTGCTCCGTGGCTCTTGCGCCGTGATGATTAACGGCATGCAGAATTCGTACATCCTGCAATGGTGCACGGATACTTCAAGACCATCCGAGTTCCGCAAGATTCTTCCATGCTCCGAAAAACTAAATGTGAGTATGCGGTTTGCCTTCGCAGCCACACATGCATAGCTTCATTGCAGTTCGGCAACAGTTATTGTTTTTCAATATAACGGAATCGTGGAGAGCACGAGGTTACGGTTAATATCGCTGTTCCTAGAAGCAATGAAATTAAAGCACTCATATTTTAACTTTTGCGCCTCTGACATGACTGCGGGCTAGGAAGTGCGTTTTGCTTTTTTTGCCAGTTTATCATTCCGCATAGTTTAAATACGCGTTTCTGCTACTCGATGGTTCGCAGCTTGCACTCAGCCGAGGCGAGGAAACGACGTTTGCGTGATGCGTCTGCGTAATTTGTAGCGTTGGAATTTATAGCTTTCTATCGCTTTCTTTTTTTTTTTTCAGGGAGGGAACGTTGTCGGAGTATTGGAGAAGGAAACTACTTATGCGTTCGCCCAAGGAGGGATTAACAGCTGTGAAATCTTCTGTCTGCGAAGTCTCCATCCGCAACTCAAGTGGAACCAGCTTTCTATTCTACCGCGGTGCTTTTTTTTTGGGTGCGTGAATATTCTATGTCAGTACTTACAGCTAAAGAAGTGCTCTTCGTGTTTATGTATTATCTCTATAATTATCTATGAGAAAACTGCTCTAAGAATTCATGTGTAGGCATGATGAGAGAGTCTTTTTTTTGTGTGAGCCTTGAGTGTCCTATATGTTGAGTTTTACTGTTTGTGTTTATCACAATGAAGTGCTCAGTGTGCCCGGCATAACATCCTCCATTCAATGACGTTATCTTCGGCTAGACATTGTATTCCCGGTATAAGAAAAGCTGTGTAGTAGGCTTATTTTACCTGACCGTTGAGGGATACGCTTTTCTTCGAACGTTATGTGCTGCTGCATAAACTGACCATCACCATTCATCCAGTTGCCGCCAGCTAACTCTTAAGTAGTGGTCTATTGCTAATGATGTGTCTTTCTCTTTTTAGTGATATGTACTGCTTACTCCGCCAAATCTGCTTTTTTTTTTCATTTGGTTTATCAGCAGTGAAGGTGTCCTGCATTCCATATATATTTGAGCAACATCTAAGCAAATATATGAGTGGTTATTGTGTGTTTCGTGTCAGTACAACGGTTAAGAAGTAGATCATTGCATTATTATTTCATATTTAGATGTCTTGCGATTCTTTATTGTTTTTGCCATGCATTGAAATTTCTTTAAACTTCGTGACCCTGTCTCATCAAAGGCTCCTCTGCACTTTGGTCTGTATTGCACCTAAGGAAAGTCATGTTCTTTATATGTGTATACTTAAAATGACCTTCACATTTCAATGTGTTCGATTTTTTTTAATTTCTTAATTCTCAACTTTGCAATGAGCTTTTGTGCTGTTTAGTCATGGACACATTGTGCATTCTTCCCTTCTGTTCTTCTGAATTTGTATCGTGTTCATTGTGTACAAATCTTTTTTTTTTTTTTTTGGAAACGGACCAATAAAACGAGGTCAAGATACGTTGTGGGTGGAATTCGACCTTTATGCTCTGGCACATACTGGCTGCGTGCATTCAAACGCACTGCGCACCGCGATAAAGCACAGCGCACGCGCGCGCGCAAGAAAAAAAAAAGGCGCGCAACGCAAATGGCATAAGAAAAAAAAAAACGGCGCGCGGCACGAGAGGAGAAAAAGCGAGCGGCAAAAAAAAAAAGAAAGAAAAAGCGGCGCGCGGCATGAGAGGAAAAAAAGAAACCCCTCTCACCCCCCCAAAAAAAGAAAAAAAAGTACAAAAAAGGCGCGCGGAGTGAGAGGGCGAGAAGCGAGCGGCTGTTGTTACTGTTGCCCTGACGACGCCAATAGCGTAGTCACTACGTAACCGCTACGTAATCGCCGCCATTTGCGCGCCACCACTGGCAAGGGGCGTAACTCTACGGGTTTCTTGGCGCTCTCGGCGCTACCGCGGCGGAGCGTTTGAATTCTATGTCCCTATGGGAGGAATACAGAGAAACCGACCCCTGCGGGCGTCGCGACGAGAGGGGCGCCGAGCCCCGCAAAGCGCGCCCCCCTTGCGCCATCTCGCTGGTAATGCTGAAAACACGCTGAAAACTCGTTGTATACGTTTTAAGCAAGTATATAAATAGCTCGCCGTTTGAACGTTTGAGGACGTGCGCTTTCGTGGCTCAGCGGTTAGCGCCGCGCGCTGCAGAGCGAGAGGTCCCTCGTTCGATGCCGCGAGTCGGAAACATTTTTCTGAATTATTTTTCTTTGTGGCTTTTATAAATATATAGATACATATACGGTACATGATGGCGCCGGAGACGGCGACGGCAAAAACCAGCCGAGAGTGTCCATATAATTGCTATCGCAATAATAAAAACAAAAAGTGCTCAAGGTCACGAGGCGCCATGACGTACCTTCTTACCCCGTCCCATCCCTCCCTGCTGAGGTTCCAGTGCTTTCGTCGGGACGAGAGGAGAGAGAAAGCAATTGCAGCGTGCGACAAATCTTTGTAATTCAACTCGTAGTGGACGGATTCTAAAACAATTTTGCGGTGGTCTATTCGGGAGGCAATAACCTCCTTTAGTGAATCCATTCCATGGCTACTTGGGAAAGTGTTGCAGGGCCCCTTTATTGTTTCGTTTCACAAGCGTCTACTGCAGTTTAATATAGAAAAAGTATTACTGCGTAATACATGCACACAATACAGACGAAATGCAAAAAAAAACAGGTGTTAGAGAAAAGTAAGAATACCAAATATGATATCGTTAAGGCATGATATAACGCCATCAAAAACAAGACTTTTTTTCCACTCATTAATATCTTTACCAGCGTCCCTTCAGTTACGATCACGATGGATGCAATCGAAAGTTCCTGTTTCAGAGAAATATTTTGTTGCGTGCATCATTTCGCGGTTTGCAGACAACTATTACCTCGCACGGCGTTTTTCGTGCAAATAATTCGTGCATCGAGCATGAGACAACGGCTTGCGAAACGGGCACTTCAACCTAGCCCCTTATTCTGGGCTGATGGAACTGAATTCCGTTAGCACGACACCGCTGCGCCAATGGGCACAAGTCCCATATTCACACACGCACCGGATGACCACAATTCTATTCTTATAATGCACACACCACTGCATATTCTCGACACCTGGTTCGTTTACTTTCGCATTCTGTTGCGCTAACGGGTTATGTATATCGCTTTCTTTCTCTCATGCTTCATCCACGCATACATCGCTCATAAAGGCGCATGACACACAGCATATCACAAAAGATTACCAAGATTCCCACGTTGCGAGCTCCAAGTCACACACCCACACGCACATGTGGTAACGCTAATGCCATGGCTTTTGCGGGCGGTAAATCGTACACAGACGCGCACATTCTAACTTGACCCTCATCTCACTGCACTCGAATGAACGCGACGACAATCGCCGAGTGTGGTGACCCTCAGGCGATGTGCTTGGTGTATCCGAGCAATGTAAGGAAAAATTGACGGACACTTTATAAATTCCAAAGTGTGTTCCGCGAACGCCTGTGTCCATTGAGACGGGGTCGGTCAGAATGGAACGCGATGCGCGCGTCTCCTTGCATGATTAGAAACGCTGGGCACAGCGACGCTATACGCAAGCAAAGCGCGAGCGCTGTAGAGTCCGACGCGACCGGCGTCCGTTTGCGCGCCCCGGCGGCCACCTGGCTCCGTGCCAGGGCTCGGACGGAGGGAAGGACGGACAGATGGACGGACGGACGGACGTGAGTATGAGACATTAAAGGCTTTCGCCTTAATACACGCCGCATTGCTACTTCACGCTGCCGAAACGCGATAGAGAATTGCAAAACACTCCGAGCTGCTGCCACTTCTGTGCACTTCAAACGCGGCAGAATCACATACTTCAACTGCATCGAATGACGACCGGCGAGGATGATGGTGTGCACGTGTGGATAACAGTAGGAAAGAGCTTCTTTTGGAAGAAACAAGCACCACAGGAAGACTGGATAGACGCCTCTCGGTCTCGGTGCAGCGGCACCTCACTTCTCGTCGAGAACGGCTCCATGTTAAATTTTTCACTGGTTCGTCTCTACCATTACGTCATAGGCAAAGAGCGGCTGTAGTTGGACGCGCATAATACAAATGGACAGTGGTACCACGGCCGCTGGTGGTACACTGTACTTTTTATTCTTAGCTTGTCAACGACTATAGTTTGTTTGGCGGAATCGCCAAAAAAATGTTCTGATCGCGCAAAGCACGCAGGCACCCTTCCACACATGAAACATATGTGACGTGCATACTCCGTGCAAACATGCTCTCCGCTTTTGGCGCAACAGGTGTTGAAAAGCTTTCCTGGTCGTCGACCAGAACATTGCGCACAGCTGTTTTCTTGGTGCTTCCAGCCCGCTAATTCATTTCGGGACGTTGTTCAGATGTTGGCATTCCTTCAGGCTTTCGCTTCTTTTTTTTCGGATTTCATGTTGGATTAAACTAAACCACAAGATGTTTATACAGGGTCCATGAGCAACACTAATGTGGGCGCCATATTTGAGGGTTTAAAATACTACAGAGCTTTAGATTAGGAGACGCAAGCGGCTCACGTGAGTCCCCTAATCTAAAATGTAAAGCTTTTCGATAGAGAGTATAAGATTCTAGATTCTAGAACGCACACCTTAAGTGCACGAGCGTCACTGCGTTTCGCCTTCATCGAAAATAATTTAGCACTGGTCGAGTAGGGCATCCGCATTTAATTCGGAGGGCGCAAGTTGACCCTTAGTCGACCGATACGGTCTAATGAGTTAAATGGATTTTAAGGCGAAAGCCTTAGATGCCTCATCAAAAGCGAAAATGAAACGTCATCATCAACACGAGTGAGGCAAAAATATCCTCCTTCATTCCGCGATTAAGGCACCATATGACGTCACTTCACGTGATGACGTCATCTCATGGCATCGTCGCTTGGTCAAAGGTGGGAATATGGAATCTTGAAGCGGTGAAAAAAATCATTTGCACACGGTTTGTCGCTGGAGCCGACGTTTCGACAAGTGGTCTCCTCTTCTCTAAGGCTGCAACTCGACGGCAAGACCTCTTGTCTAAACGTCGGCTTCAGCGACACCCACTGTTCCAAGGATTTTTCAGGTGTATAGGGAAAGAAAAAGCAGATAACAGGATTATACCACGCGATGACGATATTAATATATGTGATCGAGTACTGGCACAAAGTTTAGAGAACATAACCAAACGTGAGAGCAATCTACATGACTAACAGCTGGCATAAAGTTTCAAGAACACAAACAAGAAAGAAACATTGTCCGTGTGCATGCTGACCCCGTTCAGTGCGACGCTTCTATCAATTGATGCCGTTAAGTTCAATGGTAATTAGTATCGTGTATCAAGAATAAAACGTAGCAAAACGTAGCAGAAGAAACATGTTTAAAAACACATATGAATCTGTACTCGCCACCTGTTCGATCCGCTGCACCGAGGCAGACACGAACTCAGTGCATTGTATTGTGTTAGCCGCAACGATCTGCCATGCTGTGCAACGTAGAGTGAAGAACGGTGATGGAGAGTTACGAGGATTCGGTGAGTAAAGAACCGCTTGGTTACGGACATTCTAGAGAAAGGGGAGGAGCAATACAGGAAAGGCAGGGAGGTTACCTAGACCAGTTTGCTACCCTATCCATGGGGAGGGGAATGAGGGAGTAAAAGAGAGAGAGATGGAGAGACACATTTCGCAACACATACCATACAATGCAGCGTAACACAGGCGGTCGCTCAATTCTGTGGCCTTCAAGAATCGAAGGAGTGTTCGTGGGGCTTTCTGGGGTGATGTGCGGTAAGGCCAGGCTCCCAATACACTTTCCTTCAGCAAAAGGCCTATCGTGAAACTTTAAATGGGTATGGGACAGAGGAGCGTTTGTTATGGCTTCATGACTGAAAAACAGCGCGAAAAAATTGGTGAAGCATGCGCCAAGCCGCGCGAGCATGTAAACAGCAAAACTGGACGATTCCGAAGGCAAATTTCGTTGCTTCTAGGTTGTTTCTAGGCATAAGCTACGTGATGCAGGTCGTCTCTAGGTTGCTTCGGGGTCGTCGCAAGGCTTTAGCTAGGTGATGCTAGGTTGTTTCTACGTTGATTCTCAGCGCAGAGAGGTTCGAGTTAAACCATCGACAGTCACAGACACGCACGAGCACATCGTCGTTTGCGTAGGGGTTCCATCGCTTCGGGGTCTTCTCGTAACCACCGTTGCCTTTTCCGTTCCCTAGTGTTATCTCGTACGTACTCGGGGGCCTTCGGCTCCCCGCCATCGCTTCGCAGCCATTTGTTGGGTTAACTGTTGCCTTCTTCCTTTTTAGTGGAAGTTGTGTGCAGTGGGATTTACCCAATTGCTGTGGCACATACGCGTTTATGATAATGATAGTTTTCTGATAGGCCGCACAAATTTCTGTGGCCCACCAGTTCGTCAGGCTAATTGTTGCCTTCTCCATTATTAGGGGACCAGTGGTGAGCAGTGCGATTTACCCAATTTCTGTCGCGCATACTCATTTATGATGATGATAGTTTTTTGCAACGGCGTGAAAAAGCAACGATTTGCTAAACAGCTTCGCAGTTAAAGCGACGACACAAAAGAGACAGGACCATGCACTGACAACACAGTAAGCAAAAGCTATCCGAGATTGGGATTTTTGCGGCTGATGACCTCTGAAAACTCCCTCGCGTTTAAAATTACTACCTCATGTTGGAGTAAAAGACGGTACATGACAGTTTTACCACCACCTCTGAGAGACGTAGTAAAAGGATGTCACAATCCAGTTTTACTAAGTGAGGAGTTTTCTGTCACGTGGTTTTTAACCACCGTTTTAGAGTTTATTACCACGTGAATGCAAGCTCCCTGCTTCGGCGGCTTCCCCCCCCCCCTACCGAGTGACGCTCTCAGTTTCAGTGAATGTATGCGAACCCCACAAATGCCCCCCCCTCCCCCCTTTTTTTCCAAAGATTGGTATGGCATTGTCGCGCCTCATAGTTGACTCCAAGTCTATGCACTTTCACTGGAACTGGGAGCTGCTTAAGCACAACGAGCGAGAAAGGCATTCTGTGAACGAAAAAAAAATTACTGCAGATCCACGAAGTGAATGCTGATGATGGAGCGAAGCTCCTTGAAAGCCAGTCTACGTCATCTTATTTTACTAAGTGTAGCGCCATTGATCGATGCGCTAGCGCTGCACGGTTGTCTAAGTACGAGCGGCTTCGGAGCAATGCAGCGCGCTATACACGGCTAGTATGCGCGCTCTAGGTACGAGCGCCGCGGCGCCGGCGCAACACTTGCGCGTGGTCGGTATGCGCGCTGCGTGCGTTCTGCGAATGGTTCTGCGCATGGCGTCGTGCGCTTGCTCGGAGAGGGGTTTCGGAGCGGCGCCACCGCAGCGCAACACGTGCGCGGTTTTAAATGCGAATGCATTTCTTAGTCGGGCTATGTCAGGCGCATCCGGCGGCGTCCGCGGAGGAGGAGGAGGAGGAGGAGGATAGGTTGAGGAGGTGTCCGCGCGCCGGCAGTTGTTATCTCTCCGCTCTCAACTCCCTCTCCCATAGCAACAGCTGCGGGCGCGCGCACTTATCCTCGCCACTAGTAACCGGAGCATGTGGTGCGAGAGAGTGTAGGAGAGGGTAGGTGCAGTGCTTCGCCGCTCCTTCTCTCGCCGTTCGCTCTCTCTCCTCCCTGCGCCCCACTCTCCCGTCCGCTCGCGCCTCACTCTCGACCGTTCGCTGGCCGGGCGCCTCTCAAGGCGATGGCAGAAGTCGGTGTCGGCGCAAGAAATGCATTTGCATTTCCTCACGATTCCCTTCGGGGAGGTGGGGGGCATTTTTTCTCCTGATTCCGCTCTCACCGTACAGCTACCACACCGCTTTCTCTGATCCCGCTCTCACCGTACAGCTACCACTAGCATCTATGACCACAACGGTTTGTTTAATCATTCATCATGGACGTTAGTCATCTGTAAACAGATGTACCACCGAGCGTCAACGTAGATGCAACCACGTTAAACAGTGCTATAACTTTCGAACACCAATAGACATTGTGCAAGCTCTCTTATATCAACATGCAGAAAACATTCAACTACTTCTGTATAGAAACGTTTCACTTTCGTGTTATACCAATTCCTATGACGGAGGGATCAACCATGTTTTTTTCATTTGTGTCTAAAATAACGACGACGAAAATTACACAGGAGATGCATTCTGTGATCGCCAGCTGCAAGCCCAGATCATATTTGTTCAAACATTACTTGACTTCCTAAATGTAGGCATTCGCGATATCCTTCCTTTGATTATGCAACCTAGCTCCATAGAAATTGTCTACCACGATATTTTTCCGAACCATGCGAAATTACTACCTCACGGCATTTTAAATGGACTGTTACAAGAGCATCTAAATACTCTGCCAACGAATGTGGTTTTTGCAACGGATACATCGCAATCTGGGAAAGATCTGGCGTAGAAATATTTTGACCTGAAATCGAGTGGCCTTTTTCATTACGATTGCCGGATTTCATTCTTGTTTTTCTAGCTGAGTTTATGGCCGTAATATTAGCTTTACGCAAGTTAAGTATTTCAATTACAGTAGTTGCAATTATCACTGACTCATTATCTGTGTGCACTTCTCTTTCCGCATCTGCTGAAACGCCTACTAAAGCTCTTTAAGGTACTAGTTCCCGCTCACCTTCAATGTATTCACTTAATTTGGGTACCAGGCCACAAAGGTTTGTTGTTAAATGAAATGGCTGACTCTTTAGCAAAAGGCGGCGCTCTTGGCGCCTATCATTCGGGTTTTCCCGCCAGCAGCACACATCACAATGGCAAGATTTCGCTCACTAACATTCAGAAAAAGTTTATCAGACCCTGTATTGACAGCTTCTCCAGAATATAAGCACCTCATATTTCCCTGGCGCAGCGATTTTTCAAAGTCCACAATAATGGAAGTGGCCATAACCAAATTTCGTTGCCGCGTTACCTCCCTCAATTTTTACCTGCATAGATGAAGTTTAGTGCCTTCCCCCTCTGTGCCTCTTTTCTAATGAGGAGGAAACCATTTGCCATTTCTTTCTATGCTGTCGCCGGTTCACGTCAAAGAGGAAAAGATTCATAGTACCACATCTTTGAAATCTGGGTCTGCAGGTATCAGAATCAGTTATTCTTTCTTTTGGCGCCTCTACTCTGGGCTACAGCCACATGGGACGTTTTCTTTGCCGTTGAGGAATTCATCATTCAGTCTAAAAGAGTATGGCAGCTAAATCCTTCTCCTTTAAATATTTCATTACCAATAATTCATACTTCAATTCATTAAATTAGTTAACTATAGCTTCTACGAGTAATACATTAGAGAAAATACTGGAAAAAAGTTCATTTACTACTCGGCCAATCCCCTGCATTGGGTGTGAGTTATGATATGAGGAAAAGAAGAAGCTGTCTTTCATCGCATAAATTTATTTCTTTTTTATTATTTAATTTTTCTTTGTATCAAAAATTACCACATCCTAATGAAAAAAAGAAATAATTTTTCCTTTTCCCCTGCATAGCACTTAATTTTTGCACTTAGATTAACCGCCGGCTTCTTGGCCTAATCCCCCCTTAGTGGGTAAGAGCCACAATAAAGGGTCAAGCAAGCAAGCAAGCAACCATGCTCCCTGAAAAGGCCTAGCGATAGCGTCGGTAAGAAGCCGGCACAGCCGGCACAGGCTTCTTCGCCGGCGTTCCTGAATATGTGCTGCTGCTGTGTTTGTACACTGCCGCTCAGTGAAAATTATTGAGCTGCCATGGTCTGTGTGTGCTTTGGTATATTTTGTGGAGTTTGCATCAGCAGTGCTAACGCGGGTGGGGCCAACAGGCCGGAGTGCCAGCTAATAATTGCATAATCAAAAAAGGTAAGATCGGGCGGGTTTATACTAAAAGGTCGGCGTGACTCATGGTGCCTTACGGCCCACCGTGAGTTTACGCGTGCGCTATGAACCTTTATTGGTTCAACGACGCAAAAAAACATAGCTCTCCTACCGGCACTACATGGCAGGTCAAAATGCGGTGCCTAATTATACCGGGTGGTCGAAGTACGGTTGGGTGACGCGAGCAGTCCGTCCAGGTGATGTTTTAGTCTGCATAGACTGTGTATGTGTTTGTGTATATGTTAATTTCTTTATGTGTCATCAATTCCGCGTCATTTGATGTCTAATAAATTCGTTGGCTCGTCACCCGTCATTTTTTTTTTTACCAACTGAAGTAACTCTCAGAAATCACCCTGAAAACATTGTAAAGGCAGTAAAAAAGTTACGCTGACTATACTCGCTGAGAACCTCAGCGGGGTAAATAATTACTACCTTTTGTATGTTCAAAAACTCGGTAAGCATGAGAGTAAATTTTTACCTCGACTGGTACGTGGTAAGAAAAAAAACGGAAAAGGGAATGCGCTAGAGGACAAGCGGTTTACCCCCCTTTCTGGTAATTTGGTTTAGTGTGTACCAACAACGCGTTATTTGTGCGAACACGAATATATAGGCTTTTCACAAAAGAAGAGGGAAGGGAGTTTTTTGAAAACGCGCATGCGTCTTACCCTATCTGGAACATGAGCTTAACGGCACAGAGAGTTCATATTTTGTCGGTTAACGCAGTTGAAGGTGAACTGACACATGCTGACCCAACGCTATGCAT